>PVJC01020994.1:0-28638 GCA_004026665.1 Murina feae
AAGGTCAGATAAAGAGCTTCACAGACAAAAAAAAAGCTAAAGGAGTTCATCACCACCCAACCAGTATTATATGAAATGCTGAAAGGTATCCTTTGAGAAGAGGATGAAGAAAAAGTAAAGATAAAAATTATGAACAACAAATGCATATCTATCAACAAGTGAACCTAAAAATCAAGTGAATAAGAAATCTGAAGAACAGGATAAACTGGTGAATAGAATAGAATCAGAGGCATAGAAAGGGAGTGGACTCACAATTTTCAGGGGTAAAGGGTGTTGGGGGTGCGGGAAGAGAATGGACAATGATCGTACACCTATGGATGCGGACAGTGGGGCAGGGGACAGAGGGTGGGGTGGGAAATGGGAGGAGGGGAGCTATGGGGGGAAAAAAGAGGAACAACTGTAATAATCTGAACAATAAAGATAAATTTAAATTTAAAAAAAAGAAAACACTCTAACGATAGATCCCAAATGAAAAACAGTAATTATCTTTGAATAGTGTAATCACAGGTAATTCTAAATTTCTTTATAAAGTTTTTCTGTATTTTCAAATTTTTCTATAATAAATGTGTTATTTTTATAATTCAAAAATATGTTATTTTAAAAATAGATGGATTAACATAAACTAGTGTAGAATTAGTGTCCACATATATTTTTAAATGTTCACAAGTCAGTTTTTTAAAAGGACATTAACCCATTAGCACATTAACATTGGCACATGAACAGACTATTCACAGAAGAAGAAACCTGAATATCCAGAGAATGTGAGAAGCTTCTCATTTCATTAGTGATCAGAGAATAAAAGCAAACTAGCACAGAAATATAATTTCACAATAATCACATGGGCAAAATTTGATCAGGATGAGACCATCAGGGACTCTCACAATTTCTTGGTAGCATATAAATTGATATGATCATGTTGGAGTGCAATTTGGCAATTTCTATGTAAGTTGAAGATACACATACTGTACTCTATAACCTAGAGACACTTGCAAATTTACATAAGGAGCTATGTTTTAAAATCATTATTGTTGACTTCTTAGTAATAGTAAAATTGGAACCAATTTAAGTGTTCACCAGTAGGAGAAAAAATGAATAGCTTAGAAATATTCAATCAGAGGAATACTATACAGGAGTTAATGAATTTATACAAAATCAATATGTGCAAATCTTTAAAATGTTGAAAATAAAAAACAAGTTGAAGAATGACATATTTTTTGATATTTACATGACATTTAAAGCATGAAGACTACATATTTGTTAGAGATTTCTTCTGACATCAAACAATGTGTAATTTATTGCAGATGTCAACTGGGTGTCCTAAAAGTCAATTCAATTAAATTTTGACACTAATTACTGAAAGTGCCAGACTCCACATGCTTAAGGGCTCAGTCCTACAATATTGCCCTCACTTAATATACCGTGACCAGTATGGGTTCTCCAGGTTACCCACATTTTCCTTCACTTGGCTACAAATTAGGGGTTCCAGTGCTGCCCCTTTACCAAGTTTGATAATTTGTTATAACAACTCAAGATTCTGGAAAATGCTGTACTTACTATTACAGTTTAATAAAAAGGATACCAATGAATAGCCAAAGGAAGTGAGGCCTGCAAGAGTCTTGAGGGCAGGAGTCTCCATACCAATGGAGTCGAAGTATGCCACTCTCCAGGCACCAGATATGTTTGCCAAATTGTAAGCTCTCTGAACCCTGTTGCTTAGGGGAATTTCTGGAATTTTCATTAAGTAGGTATGCTGATTAAATAATTGGACATTGATGATTGAATTCAATCTTCAGCATCTCTCACCTACCTTTCCTAAGGTGGAGTGGGGTGAAGTTAAAAGTTCCAACCTTCTAATCAAAGCTTGATCTTCTGGCAACCATTCCCTACACTGAAGTTATCTAGAGGCCCCCAAGGGCCATCATACTTGCATAAACTCAGGTGGTATTGAAAGGAGCCCATTATCTATCTATATAAAATGCTAATATGCTAAGTGTCTTTCCCACCTTCTGACCAGTCACTATGATATGCACTGACCACCAGGGGGCAGACACTCAATGCAGGAGCTGTCATGATGCACACAAAGAAACAGCACCATGGAACTGGTGCCTAGAAAGCAACACTCGGCTTCTTCCAAGTGGGACACAGGCCCCGCCACCACCCTGAAGTGACAGCCCACCAACCTGCAGCCAATGCTGCTGAGACCCCATGATACAAAATGCAGCCCATAGCCCAGCCAAGCTCTGAAACAGTTGCTGTGGGTGCTGGGTAATGATGGCATGTAGCAATGCCCAGCTCCCTCTCTCTAGCAACTAGGCTCCTTGGAGTTCCAGGAACACTGGTGGAAACATTTTACATTTTAACCAAATGTCTGTGAAGCATTTTCTCATGCCTCATTTCATTTGATTCTCACAGAAGTCATGTAGTGGGAAGATAGCAGACTCGGCAGAATCCTATTTTCTTTTCATTAGTGGGAACACGGAGATTTAGAAAGCTTAGAAACTTGACCCGACTGAAAAGAAATAAGAAATGGTGGACCTTGAAAACGATTTCAGGTTTTCTCACTGCACAGAATATGGTCAAACACTGCTGCAGTTAAATATTTTACCCTTTGCTCTCCCTGCATGATCTACAATAAGAATGTGCTTCGTGTTGATATTTACCGCTGTGTTGCTGACAATTACTTGAAAGAGAAGTTGGGGTACTTCACTGGGCTAGAAAAAGTTTAGCTAAATTAGAAAGCAGGTCTAATTAAGCAAGTTTATTCTATACATATAAAAGGCTAATTGGACTCGCACATATGTGATACATATAAAGGTGGTGCCAATTGCACATGTGTATTTTGATTATCATTGTTGATTATGAATTTGGTTGACACTTTTATAGAGAAAGGGTGAATAGCGATATTAAAATATTTATTCTAATTAATTTCTTTTCAATGTGTATAAATTCATACACCGGCCCACTAGTTGGTGTATAAAAAAAGCTATAAATTTCTGGAAGTTAATTTTGTATCCTGCTACATTGCCAGATTCATTTATTAAGTCAAGTAGTTTCTTGACGGGTCTTCAGGGTTTTCTATGTTCAATATCATGTCATCTGGGAATAAGGACAGTTTTACTTCTTTTTTTCCAATTTGAATGCCTTTTATTTCTTCTTCTTGTCTGATTGCTATGGCTAACACTATGTTGAATAAGAGTGGTGAAAGTGGACATCCCTGTTTTGTTCCTTTTTTGAGGGGAAATGGTTTTAGTTTTTTCCCATTGAGTATGATGTTGGCTGTATGTTTGTCATATATGGCTTTTATTATGTTGAGGTATGATCCCTCTATTCCCACTTTGCTTAGAGCTTTTATCAAGAAAGGGTGTTGGATTTTGTCAAGTGCTTTTTCTGCATCAATTGATATGATTATGTGATTTTTGTCTCTCAATTTGTTTATGTGAGGTATCACATTTATTGATTTGTAGATATTATACCAGCCTTCCATCCCTGGAATAAATCCCAATTGGTTATGATGTATGATCTTTCTAATGTAATGCTGGATCCAATTTGCTAGAATTTTGTTGAGGATTTTGGCATCTATGTTCATGGGGGATATTGGCTTGTAATCCTCTTTCTTTTTAGTGTCTTTATCTGGTTTTGGAATTAGGATAATGCTGCCTTCATAGAAAGAACTTGAAATTTTGACTTCCTCTTGAATTTTTGGAATAGTTTGATAGGTTTTAGTTCTTCTTTGAATGTTTGGTAAAACTACCATGTGAAGCCATCTGGCATGGGGCTTTTGTTTGCTGGAAGTTTTTTAATTATTGCTTCAATTTCCTCCATAGTTATCAGGCTATTTATATTTTTTTTAATTCTTTGTGATTGAATTTTGGAAGGCTATATTTTTCTAGGAATATGTTCATTTCCTCTAAATTGACCAGTTTGTTGGAATAGAGTTGTTCATAGTATTTTTTTTTTACAATCCTTCATATTTCTGTGGAGTCTGTTGTTATTTCACCTCTTTCATTTCTGATTTTATTTGGATCCTCTCTCTTTGCTTCTTGGTGAGCCTGGCTTGAGGTTCATCAATCTTGTTTATTCTTTCAAAGAACCAGCTCTTGGTTTTATTGACTTTTTTTGTCTCTATGTCATTTATTTCTGCTCTGATCTTTATTATTTCCTTCCTTCTGCTCACTCTGGGATTTTTGTGTTGCTCTCTTCCTAATTCTTTAAGTTGTAGAGTTAGATAATTTATTATCAGATTTTCTTGTTTTTTGAGGTAGGCCTTAATGCTATGAACTTCCCTCTCAGAACATAGATTTTGGATTGTTGTGTTTTCATTTCATTTGTTTCCAGGATGTTTTTATTTATATATTTATTCTTCAATGTCTTTGGTAACCCAATCATTATTTAATAACATGCTATTTGGCCTCAAAGTGTTTGAATTTTTTATTGTTTTTATTGTAGTTTATTTCTAATACTAGGGGCCCGGTGCACAAAAATTTGTGCACTCGGGGTGGAGGGAGTCCCTCAGCCCGGCCTGTGCCCTCTCACAGTCTGGGACCCCTCAGTGGATGTCCTATGATGGCCCCAATCTGCCAGGTGCCTTCTGTGTGTGTGTGTGTGTGTGTGTGTGTGGCCACTGGGGACCTGCCCTCAGGCGCATCTGAGGCTCGGAGCAGTCCTCCTGTGTGTGTCTACCTGCCGGGGCCTGCCCCCAGGCACACTGTGGAGGCTTGGAGCAGGCACCCCCTCTATGATGATCTTTCAGACTCTTGCCCTCCCCTGCATGTTGTTCTCTTTTTTGAGCTGTGGCCAGGGCTGGGTGTGGCCTGCCTCCCAAGCTTGCCTACTGCCCATCTTCTTCCAGCCACCAGAAAGCAGGGAAAACACTGCCTCGTGCTCAGGCCAGCCTTTTCCTGCTCCCTGATCCCCAGAAGGGGTCTGGGGAGCCACCAAGCAGGATTCCAGCCCCTAAGAGCTTGCTTTCCCACTCCCCAGTGGCCCCCAAAGGGCCTGGGGATCCACCAAGCAGGCCACTGACTCTTTCCCACTCACCGGTCCCCTGCTGCCTTCCTTTCCCACTTCTCGGTGCCGCCAAGGGGTCTGGGGAGCTGCCAAGCAGGAACCCGGCCCCTGCAGCCTTGCTTTCCTGTTCCCCGGTGCCCCACAAAGGGCCTGGGCAGCTGCCAAGCAGGCTGAGACCACCCCGCTGCCTCTTTCCCACTCCCCAGCCCGCCACCTTGCTTTCCCACTTCCTGGTGCCCTGCAAGGGGCCTGGGAAGCCCACCAAGCAGGCTGCCGACCCCCTGCCGCCTCCTATCTGCTCCCCGATGCCACTCCAAGGGCCTGGGAAGCCCACCAAGCAGGCCGCCAACCCTGCAGCCTCTTCCCCGCTTACCGGTGCCCCTCCACGGGCCTGGGAAGCCCACCAAGCAGGCTGCCGACCCTGCCGCCTCTTACCCGCTTACCGATGCCCTCCAACCCTGCCACCTCTTTCCCACTCGTGGGTCTTGGGTCCTGCGCTGTCCCGCCCTGCAGCTGCTCTGTGCACTCGGGAGGTCCCTCAGCCCGGCCTGTGCCCTCTCTCAGTCTGGGACCCCTCGGGGGATGTCCACCTGCTGGCGTGCCTGACCAGCCTGGGTGAGGGGCTTTAAAGCTGCCCACAGCTCCCATTGCCCAACATCCCAGCAAGGCCAGCTGGACGCAGGTTTCCTATAATTGATGCTGTTCCTTTAAGGCAAGGCCTTTTACTAACGAAGCCCCTCCTCTCTGCCTCACCTCTCGGCTTCTATAATGAAACAATTGTTACACTTAATTGTTGCAAATGTGCGTTTTTGCTTCAGGCCAAAGGCTAAGGAGCCAGCAAGCAGGTAGTTTCCCTTTCACTCCTGCTGCAAGGGACGCTGCCTAAACGTTTACTCAGGTCCGTGAGTGGCGGCCGCCATGTTGGCTGGGCTAATTTGCATACAGCCGTTCTGATTGGCTGTGGGCGTCCCGGAGAAACGGTTCATTTACTATTCCGCTTTTATTAGTTTAGATTATGCCATTGTGATCTGAGAAGATGCTTTATATGATTTCAATCCTCCTGAATTTGAAGAGACTTTGCCTGTGACACAATATGTAGTCTATTTTTGAAAATGTCCCATGTGCACTTGAGGAGAATGTCTATTCTGTAGCTTTGGGGTGAAATGTTCTGAAGGTGTAGAATAAGTCCATTTGGTCTAGTGAGTCATTTAGGATTGCTGTTTCTTTGCTGATTTTTTTGTCTAGAGTATGATCCAGTGATGTCAATGGGGTACTAAGATCCCCTACTATGGTTGTATTGCTGTTGACCTCTCCCTTGTTATCTTCCTGAAGGTTTTTATGTATTTGGGTACTTCTGCATTGGGTGCATATATATTTACCAGAGTTATATACTCTTGTTGTATAGATCCCTTTAGTATTATGAAGTGGCCTTCCTTATCTCTTGTTATGGCCTTCACTTTGAGGTCTATTTTTTCAGGTATAAGTATTGCTACCCCAGCATTTTTTTTTTTTTTTCATTTCCATTTGCCTGGAAAATATTTTTCCATCCCTTCACTTTCAGTCTGTATGAGTCCCTTGTTCTGAGGTGGGTCTCTTGTAGACAGCAGATATATAGGTCATGTTTTCTTATCTATTCATCTACTCTATGTCTTTCGATTGGAGCATTTAGTCCATTTATATTTTATATTATTGCTAGATACTTATTTGTAGCCATTTTTATTCCTTTTTTAAAAAATATATTTTTAATTGTTTTTTTACAGAGAAGAAGGGAGAGGGAGAGAGATTTAGAAACATCGATGAAAGAGAAACATCGATCAGCTGCCTCCTGCACACCTCCCACTGGGGATGTGCCTGCAACCAGGGTACATGCCCTTGACTGGAATTGAACCTGGGACCCTTCAGTCCGCAGGCCTGAGCTACATCCCAACACTCTATACACTGAGCCAAACCAGTTAGGGCATAGCCATTTTTACTCTTTATGCCTGTGTTCCTTCTTCCCTATTTCTTCTCTTCTGTCGGTGCACTTGCAGCACAGTCCTGTGGCCCCTAGCTGGGCACACTGACTTGCTCTATGTCATCCTTGCAGTGCTCTCTTGTGGCCTCAAGTGAGATGATGTGTGCTGGATTGCTCTGGGTAACACCTGCAGGACTGTCCCAGGGGCCAGGAAGAAGGGGTTGTGGGATTCTCTGGGTTGCACAGTCAGAACTCCCTATAGCCTGAGTGGGGCTTGTGCTGGGTTACTTCAGGTTGCCCTGGAAGGAAGACTCTGAGCTCAGGGTGGAGTGGGTGTGGGTTGTTCTAGGTAGCACAGTCCTCACTTTCTTATAGCCTGGAGTGAGAGAAGCACTGGTTGCTCCAGCTCACCCCTCCTCAGTGTGGAGCTGGGGCAGGTTGCCCTAGGTTGCTCAGTCTGTGCTTTCCTGTTGCCCTGAATGAAGTGCACATTGGATCGCTCCAGATGGCCCTGGCAGGACTGTCCCGTGGGCTAGTGTGGAGTGGGAAGGTTGCTCTGGATCGTTCCTCCTGGGCCAGGGTAAAAGTGGGCATGGGCTCTGGGTCACCCAGCAGGACTGTCCAGAGATCCAGGGTACAGTGGGTACCAGTTGCTCTGGGTTGTATAGGTTGCTCTGTCTTGCACAGTGCACACTCTCCTGTGACCCAGTGTGGGGTTTGCTCTGGGTCACCACAGCAGCAGCAGGTCCCAGGGCTCGGGCTAGAGAGGGCACCAGGTGGCTCCAGGTCAGGCTATCAGCATGGTTCTTGGGTCTGCAGTGGGGGTGGGGCACAGGATTGCCCCTGGATTGCACTCACTACAGGGTCTTGGAGTCGGATCCTAGGACACTGGGTCTCTGCAGGCTGGTGAGGAGGCCTGGTGTGGGAGCTCACTCTGGTGGTGTGTGCTCCCTACAGACATCTGGGAGCCTGCTGGGAGGTACTGGAACACTCATTGCTGGGGCACAGTGATAGTTTCTTGTGGGTATGGCTGGGAAATGGCATTCTCCTTTGCCCTTCCTTATTTAAAACTAGTGGCCCAGTGCACAAAATTTGTGCACATTAAAAAAGAGACTAATTAGAGGAAATATTTTAGTATTACTATTTGCCCTTTCTCTATAAGTGTCAGAGATGAAAGAAAATTAGTAAAATGTATATGAAAATCTTCCTCCTGTCAGGATCTGGGGCACACCATGGGACACAGAGTCAAGTTCCCACCCACCTGCAGCACCTCAAAATTCCATGAGACCCAGACCCAGCTAGCCCAAACCCCATTGGGCAAAATCCAGACCTGGCTGGCACCACCCTTGTCAAGCCCCACCAGGAGGGGGGCGCAGCCTGAGATCCCCTGGTCTGGGGTGGGGGGACCAGCCTGAGGTCCTCCGGCCCAGCACTGGGGCAGTGGGCACACTTGAGGTTTCCTGTCAAGCCCCATTGTGGGGAGGTGTTGCCTGAGGTCCCCCAACCTGGCGCTGGGATGGGGGGTGTGGCCTGAGGTTCCCTGGCCTGGCATTGGAGTGGGGGATGCAGCCTGAGGTCCCCCATCAAGCCCTGCTGGGCTGGGGGCACAGCCTGAGGTCCCCTTCCCCGGCCCAGTGCCACACAGCCTCAGATCCCTGCTGATTGCTCCTTAAGGCTTGTTATAGGAACTTGGCCTTCACTGTGGGCGTAGCCATTTTGTGTTACAGTAAGGTGACCAGATTTAAAGCAGTACACCATTGACTGGGGTGTGGCGGGGGGGGGGTACTTTTTTTTCCTTTTCTTTTTTTTTTATTATTACTTAAAATATTACAAAGAGTAATTGGGACTTTTTTAAAATGCCGCAGGACACAGGACAAATTGTTAAAAATTGGGACTGTCCTGCCAAAAGCAGGACATCTGGTCACCTTAGTTACAGAAACCCCACTTCTGCTGTGGGCGCTGCCATCTCTGTGATGGCATAATGGCCAATTTGCCTCTTTATTATATAGGATTGTCTCCTCAACTGTATCTAATTTGTTAATTCAGGGTGGATGTTCTCTGATTTAGTTGCTTTTCTGTCCTGGGCATAGGAAGAGGTGCACAACACTGCTGTCTATTTGGCTGCCATTTTCCATTCACCGAGCCTTTGTTTTAAAGTCATTTTGTCTGATTTTTTTTTTCATTTTCATGGCATATTTTTTCATTCTTTACCTTTAGACTGTGTGTGCTTTTTGACCTGAAATGCATCTCTTATAGATAGCAGATAATCACTGAATGGCCAGATTATTATGACCACCTGACATTTGTAGGCAAATTAGCTATAATATCACACTGAAGTTGCTAGAGGGTCAGACCATTATAAATGTCTGAATATCACAACATACCTAAGTATCATTGCTGATCAAGTTCATCCTATCATGTTCATGGCATATCCCAATGGAGATGGCTTCTTCCAACAAGACAATGCGCCATGCCATGGTGCTCGTATTGTGCAGGAGTGCTTTCAAGAACATGAGGGAGACTTTACCTTGCTTAGGTGGCCCCCACAATCACCAGATCTCAATCCAATTGAGAATTTGTGGGATGCAATTAAAAGAGCCATCAGGAAGCTGCTTCCACAACCATCAAATCTCACAGAAATGGACAGTGCTATTCATCAGGCATGGTGTCAGATTCCTCACATAACCTTTCAACATCTCCTGGAGTCAATGCCAAGAACAATCACCACAATATTGAAGGCAAAAGGTGGCCCAATGAAGTACTGATGCGGTGGTTATAATAATCTGGCCACTCAGTGTATATGTCTTATTTTCTCATCTATTCAGCTGTCCTATGGTTTTTGACTGGAGCATTTAATCTAATTTCATTTAAAATGATTATTGATAAGTACATATTTATTGCTATTTTATTATACATATTGTGTTTCTCACCAATACATCAAGTTAATATCAACTATTATACTTTTTAGTTTCCAGAATTTTATTTCACTTAAAATTTATTTTTCATATTTGTCTGGTCATATTGGATGGTCTTTTATTTCTTAAGCATTTTCGAAATTATGTTTTATTTTTTTAAACACTTACATAGCTATTTCATATCCTGTAAACAATTCTAATATGTTACATCCTAAATGATTTATAGTATATCTGTTGAATGTTTTTGCTGACTTTTACTCTTGTGGCTTATTTTCTCATATATTTTGAAAATTTCTTAAAATTGTAAAATAATATTAATTTAAGCTTAATTTTTTGAATAGTCAAAGTCTAAACTGAGGACATTCTCTAACAAAAATCTGTGGTAAATTTAAATCTCTTGGTCTCATACTATTTACTATTCACTAGTTAGGTTTTAATTTTGTTTTCCCTTGGAGATTTTTCTTACTTTCTTAGGTGCATTCAGATCTCATAAGCACTGACATCTCAATGCATAACACTTGAAAATTTGGCTCCAGCTGGCTGGGTGGCTCAATTGGTTGGGGCATCATCCCATACACCAAAAAAAGGTTGCAGGTTCAATTCCTATTTGGAGCATATACCTAGGTTATGAGTTTAATCCCTGTTTGGGGCACATATGGGAGGCAACCAATTCTCTCTCTCTCTCTCTCTCTCTCTCTCTCTCTCTCTCTCTCTCTCTCTCTCCCTCTCTTCTTTCCTCTTTCTCTAAAATCAATAAATATATCCTTGGGTGAAGATTTAAAAAAATAATAATAAAATGGAACATTTTGGGGTATTGTTAGTTTTTGCTATACATTTTTAATCACCTTTTTAAATTTATTCAATAGTTACGAATCTGTTCAGGTTTCCTGCCTTTTATTGAGTCAATATTGCTAATGTATATACTCCTGAGAAACCATTTCCCTTAGGCATACAACAAATATTTGTTAAATCAATAATGTAAGCACTGATGATCAGTACTGCGGTAAAAAATAGTTTTAAACCACCTAAAGGAAATAAGAGATAAGCCTGAGTAGATTGAAAGTGTGTGGCTTAGTCCTGAGATTAGGCAATGATTCTCACACTGGCCATTGATCCTGGAGTAAAAGAAGTTGCTCTATACATGTCTGCCCTATTCCTGGTCTCTAAGACGTTAGAATAGAGTAAAGCATTTCCCTGTATAGTGTACATGGGACCAAAGAGACTCCTTTTTTTGAAGAATGCACATTATGTCCTTAGTGATTCATAGAAGAATTATATTACAACTGTATAGATGTTGCTAGCTACACCTTAGCAATTTGTATCTCACATTAGATTTAAGTAATAATTGTAGGCTGTTAGAAGATGAGCTGAATTCAGACTATATTATTATGCCTGGAGAGCCTGAAGGAGCAATTTAAGAATTGTGTACGTATATGTTTTTGTGTGAGGTATGTGATATGAGGTGTGTGTGTGTGTGTGTGTGTGTGTGTGTTCATAGGAACCTGTAATAAAGAAAATTTTAAATGCTTAAAAGTGCATTTTGGTTAAAAGGGTTTTAGAATTTGCTTACCAGTTTAGTAACATTTGAATTTCATCTGGGATCTCATTGTAATATTTATGTAGATTATTTTTTAAAAAGAACAAAGCAGTAATCTGAGTAAGACGCTGTGGACTATTCAAAGAGTTCTCTTTCCAAAGACTAGGAATAGTGAAGGTATTTTCAAAATGGAGTTTTTTTAGGTGAAGCCTCAAAATTCCAGGTGGAAAAGATGTTAGGTCATTCCCATCAACAACCAATTTTTTAAGTGATCTGCAAATAAAGAAAATCATATATTAAAAGGAATTTATGAGACAACCAAAATGGCGGTATCGGTAAATGCCACACTCATTGCCTTCCACAACCACATTAAAATTACAACCAAAATACAGAACAACCATCATTTGAAACCACCTGAAATCTGGCTGAACGGAAGTCCTATAATTAGAGAAGTGAAGAAGAAAGCACATTGTGATTGGTACGAGGATTGGAGGGTGGAACACTGGTCCAACACCAATATGTGGCATTTTTTTTTTAATTGGGAGGGATGTCATGGCTGTGGAGGCCTCCTATGAGCAGCAAGGGATCCTAGCCCACACCAGACCCTTAGTCCAGGGTTCCAGAGCTGGGAAGAGAAGTCCCCATAACTTCAGGTTTATAAAATCCAGTGTGGTTGTGGATGAGTGGCACAAAGGTTGCTGGAATCCCAGGTATTCTTCTTAAAGGGATGGCACACAGACTTACTTGGACTCCATACATCTGAGCTCCAGAACTGAGGTGGTGGCTTAAAAGGAACCTGGGACATTCTGGGAGAAACTGGATTGTCTGTCATCAGGGCAAGAACTCAGGGGTGGCTTTCTCCCAGAAGAGGTTGCTCACAGGGGCCATTGTCCCTGAGCTGGGACCTCCGCTGTTACAGAGCTGACTGGCAGCCATATATGAGTTTCCATCAGCTTGGCCCACACTGTTTGCTCCACCCTGGTGATTTCCCGAGACCTTGCCCCATCCAATTTGCAGCCCCACCCAAGCTATTTGCAGCAGCTTTTCCATATGAATAGCCTGTGCTGGCTCAGGCTTCAGACTTTGCTAAAATCTCTCAAGCAAGCAGCAGCTGGTGTCAAACCTAACAATAAAAGGCCCAAGACTGCCTTGCTTCACAGCTGGGCCTTGCCTGGGCACATCTAAGGCAAATACAAATATCAGCCATTTGAAGATCCCCCTGTAGCTCCTGACAGGTGGCCACAGGCAATGGCTGACTTTATACCTCCCAGGAGGCCTCAGAGCCAGTGCACTCGGTGGACAGCTTCAGACCATATCAGAACACAACTCTACACACCCACAAGTGACACACTCAAGAGGCAGACTCAGTGAGCACCAAAGCCCTACTGAAGCAAGTCCTGCTTCGTAGGGTCAGCTCCTGGAGGTTAATTCCTCCCAGTGATGCTAACAGCAATCAAGGCTCAACTGTGACAAGAACTATGCACCTAGAGTGCCTAGCTCAGGTGACTGGGGAGGCTAAGCTACTGGGCCCTACAGGACACCTACTACACAAGGCACTCTACCAACTCTAGGAAACATAGCAACTCTACATAATACATAGAAACAAACACAGAGAAGCACCCAAAATGCAGAGACAAAGAAAAATGTCAAAATGAAAGAACAGAAGAAGCCTTCAGAAAAAGATCTAAATGAAATGAATGCAAGTAAGCTACTAGATACAAGGTTCAAAACAATGGTTATAAGGTTGCTCAAGGATCTTAATGAGAGCTTCAGGGGACTTGGTGAAACTTCTAAGGATCTTAGTGAGAACGTCAAAGACATGAAAAAGGACCAGTTAAAAATTAAGCATACACTAACTGAAATAAAGAATCATTTACAGGGAATCAACAGTAAAGTAGATGATCCTAAGAATCAAATCAACAAAATGGAATATAAGGAAGCCAAAACACCCAATCAGAAGACCAAGAAGAAAAATTATTCCAAAAATATAAAGATAGTGGAAGAAGTATGTGGGACAACTTCAAGCATTATGGGGTGCCAGAAGGAGAAGAGAGAGAGCAAGGAATTGAAATCTATTTGAAGAAATAATACAGAAGCTTCCATTACCTGGTGAAAGAAATAGACTTACAAGTTCAGGAAATACAGAGAGTCCCAAACAAGGGGAATCCAAAGAGGTCCACATCCAAGACACATCATAATTAAAATGCCAAGGGTAAAAAACAAAGAGAGAATCTTAAAAGGACAAAAGAAAAGCAATTAGTTTCCTCCAAGGGAATACCCATACAACTGCCAGCTGATTTCTCAACAGAAACTTTGCAGGCCAGAAGGGAGTGGTAAGAAATATTCAAAGTGATGAATAGCAATGATCTACAATCAAAGCTATCATTTAGAATTGAAGGTCAGATGAAGAACTTCATAGACAAGGAAAAGCTAAAGGAGTTCATCACCACCCAACCAGTATTACATGAAATGTTGAAGGATGTTCTTTAATAGGAGGAAGAAGAACAACAAGAAGAAGAAGCACAAAAAACATATGAACAATAAAATGGCAATAAATACCTGTCTACCAATAATTGAATCTAAAAATAAATGGACAAGGAATCTAATGAACAAAATAAATTGATGAATAAAATAGAGCCAGAGGCATGGAAACAGAACAGACTAACCAATCTCAGAGGAAAGGGAAGAGCGGGGGACAGGAAGAGATTAACCAAAGATCTTATATGCATACTAGAGGCCTAGTGCATGAAAATTCTTGTACTTGGGGGGTGGAGGTGGGGCGTCCCTCAGACCAGCCTGCACCTGCTGCACAGTCCAGAAGCCCTCAGGGGATGTCCAACCGGAGAGTGGGCCTAAGCCATAGTCTGGCTTTCCTTTGTGGTAGGTGATTGGAGGGCTGATCAAGGGATGGCGAGGGAGGCGAGCAGCCCGCCCTGCACCTCATTGTGCCACCACTGCTGGTGGCCTCCCTCTGCAGGTGGCAACCCCAGTAGGCCGATCTGGGGATGGTGAGTGGCTGGACTCACCCCGAATTGCCCCGCTGCCATTGCAGGTGGCCTTCCTCTGCAGGTGGCAACTGACCAGGTGGATGAGCATGGGATGGTGCTGGCCCCCATGGCCCCACTGCTGGTCTCCACCCCCCCTACCACATTGCTGTCCCCACCCTCTGCCTGTTGGCACACACCTTGGCTGGCCTGGTGCCACCTGTTTGCCAGCCCTGCCTCCTCCCACTCCCTCCACCAAACCATCGTTCTGCCATTCAGTTGATTTGCATATTATGCTTTTATTATATTATATAGGATATGCATGACTATGGACACAGACAATAGGGTGGTGAAGGCCTTGGGCCTAGGGTGGTGAAGGAACTGGGTACTTTCTGTAATACTTTCAACAGTAAAGATTTTTCTAAGGCATTTATGCAATGTATAATACTGAAGCAAAATTCTGTCCCGGTGTTCCTGCAAATTAGTATAAAACTTAGCAATGATAAACTACAAGTATTTAAGTATTTCCTTAGAATCAAGAAAACTAACTTTGCCCTAACTGGTTTGGCTCAGTGAATGGAGCATTGGCCTGCGGACTGAAGGATCCTGGGTTCGATTCTAGTCAAGAGCATGTACCTTGGTTGTGGACATATCACCAGTAGGGGGTGTGCAGGAGGCAGTTAGTCAATGTTTCTCTCTCATCAATGTTTCTAACTTTCTCTCCCTCTCTCTTCCTCTCTATTAAAAAAAAAGAATCAATAAAATATGTTAACAAAAAAAAAAAGAAAACTAACTTAAACATACAATGGAGTCAAGACAGTCTCTTCAATAAATGGTGTTGGGGAAATTGGACAGATACATGCAAAAAAAAAAAAATGAAACTGGACCATCAACTTATACCATACACAAAAATAAACTCAAAATGGATAAAGGACTTAAACATAAGATGGGAAACCAAGAAAATTCTAGAGGAATCCACAGGCAGCAAAATCTCAGACATATGCTGAAGCAATTTCTTCAAAGAGAAAATAAACAAATGGAACTACATCAAAGTAAAAAGCTTTGCACAGCAAAAGAAACCATCAACAAAACAACAAGAAAGCCCACTGCATTGGAGAACATATTTGCCAATGTTATCACCAATAAGGGTTTAATCTCCAACATTTACAGGGAACTCATACAACTTAAAAAAAGGAAGATAAACAATCCAATAAAAAAAATGGGCAATGGACCTAAATAGATACTTTTCAAAAGAAGACATAAGGAAGGCCAAGAGACAGATGAAAACATGCTCAATGACACTAATAATCTTAGCGATGCAAATCAAAAGGACAATGACATACCATCTCACACCTGTCAGAATGGCTATCATCAACAAACCAACAAACAACAAGTGCTGGCAAGGATTCGGAGAAAAAGGAACCCTCATGCACTGCTGGTGGGAATGCAGACTGTGCAGCCACTGTGGAGAACAGTATAGAGTTTCCTCAAAAAACTAAAAATGGAGCTGCCATTTGTTCCAGTCCCACTTCTAGGAATATATCCCAAGAAATTAGAAACACCAATCAGAAAGGATATATGCACCCTTATGTTCATAGCAGCACAATTTACCAGAGCTAAGATTTGGAAACAGCCTAAGTGCCCATCAGCAGATGAGTGGATTAAAAAACTGTGGTGCAGCTACACAATGGAATACTATGCTTCTGTAAAAAGGAAGGAGTTCTTAGCATTTGCAACAGCATGGATGGAACTGGAGAGCATTATACTAAGTGAAATAAGCCAGTCAGAGAAAGGTAAATATCACAAGACCTCATTCATTTATGAAATATAATGAACAACATAAACTGATGAACAAAAACAGACCAGAGACAGAGAAGCATCAATCAGACCATCAAACTTCAGAGGGAAGGTAGGGGAGGGTGGGGGTAAGAGGGAGAGATCAACCAAAGGACTTGAATGCATGCATATAAGCCTAACCAATGGACACAGACAACAGGGGAGTGAGGGCATGAGTGGGGAGAGTGGGGAGAGGGGGAGCTATAAGGACACATATATAATACCTTAATCAATAAAAAAATTTAAAAAAGAAAATTAACTTAAAAAGCAACTGAAGCAATATATTATTTTGCACAAAAGTACATTTGTGTGAATAGTAGAATTAAGCTTGTATTTTAGGTCTTTGCAACTTTATTTCTTATATAAAAAGAAATAATGATCTCAAACACAGCAAGGTGAATGAACGTTATACTAGATAAAATGTAATATATAAGGTATAGGATAATAATACAAAGAAAGAATTTATGTTCACAGAAAAATTGAACACTAATACATATTTTTTTTCATTTAAACCCAATCTAAACAGTGAAATTAACACTATCAAAGGGTATTATGTGCTATGTTGTATTTTGACTTTTCATCACCCCTTGATTTTTACTATCAATTGCTTCTAGTAACTTTCTTCATTTATTCCAAGAGAACCAACATCTCTGATTTCCTCATATTTTAAACACTGTGTCTTGATCATGTTTTCTACATCACTTGTCTCCTTTCTAACTAGTTCTGAGAACAGTTAGAAAAGTATCTCTTCACGAGGAACATATAAAAATCAAACCAAAAGCTGGTCCAACTTGTCAAATATATTAGGAGGCAAGAAATTGATATAACCAACTAGCTATAGATTTTAAGTAAAAAGATTAGGTAATAAACAGCTGGGGAGGGTGGTGGCTATAGATTCTCATTTACAGTCTAGTTTCACATCTCTTATACACACAATTTAAGTTCTTTAATTATGATTCCTGCTGATAATGGCCAAAGAAAGTATTTAGGACAATGAGGCTAAGAAGAGGGTACCTCAGCTAGCTTTGTCCCTCCATCAAAGTTTGACTACTGCACTTCTCACAGTCTAGAAAGGGTGAGCCAGACCCTATCCACTTTGGTCCCCAAGGAGAGAGCTGGCATAGTCACTTTTTTCTCTAAAGCAAACACAACCTAGGGGCCAGAAGCAGAGAGGCCTCTGGAAACTCAGAATAAGTGTGGTGCACCCTAGGGAAGTGCCACTGAGGGTCCCCAGAACCTCCATTGGTGAGGCTGCCCAGACTGAGTTGATTTATCTTAGAGGTCCCACCAATATGGGTGCACCCTTCCTCTCAAAGAGTTCTGGGGATGCTCAGTAGGCTAACTAGTTTTTAAGGCTAAATAGTGGATAAGAAAACATGACCCATATATCTGCTGTCTGCAGGAAACCCACCTCAGAAAAAAAGACACACACAGACTGATGGTGAAAGGATGAAAAAAGGTTTTACAGGTGAATTGAAATGAAAAAAAATTCTGGGGTAGCAATACTTATATCTGACAAATTAGATCTCAAAGTGAAGAACATACAAAGAGATTAGGAAGGGCACTCATAATACTAAAGGGAGCAATTCATCAAGAAGAAATAACTCTGGTAAACATATACACACCCAATAAAAGAGCACCCAAATACATAAAAAAAACTTCTGGAAGATATCAAGGGAGAGACTGACAGCAATACAATCATAGTAGGGGACTTTAATGCCCCATTATCACCATGGAACAAATCGTCTAAACAAAAAATCAGCAAAGAAACACCAATGCTAAATGACTCACTAGATCAGATGGACTTAATTGACATCTTCAGAACACTTCACCCCAAAGCCAGAGAATATACATTCTTCTCAAGTGCTCATGGGTCATTCTCAAAGATAGACCATATATTGGGGCACAGGCAAAGTCTTTTCAAATTCAAGAAGATAGAAATCATATCAAGCATCTTCACAGATCACAATGGCATACAACTGGAAATAAACTACAACAAAAACAATCCAAAAAAAATCAAACACATGGAGACTAAACAGCATGCTATTAAACAATGACTGGGTTACCACAGAGATCAAAGAAGAAATAAAAAACATCATGGCAACAAATGACAATGAAAACACAACAATCCAAAATCTATGGGACACAGTGAAAGCAGTCTTGAGAGGGAAATTCATAGCTCGACAAGCATACTGCAAAAAACAAGAAACAATGATAATGAATTACCTAACCCTACAACTCAAAGATTTAGAAAGAGAGCAACAAGAAAAGCCCAGTGTAAGCAGAAGGAAGGAAATAATTAAGATCAGAGAGGAGGTAAATTACATAGAGACCAAAAACACAATACAAAAAAATCAACAAAACCAAGAGCTGGTTCTTTGAAAGGATAAACAAGATTGATGAAGCTCAAGCCAGGCTCACCAAAAAGCAAAGAGAGAGGACCCTAATAAACAAAATCAGAAATGAAAGAGGAGAAATAACAACAGACCCCACAGAAATACAAAGGATTGTTAAAAAATACTATGAACAACTCTATTCCACCAAACAGGACAATCTAGAGGAAATGGACATATTTCTAGAAAAATACAGCATTCCAAAACTCAATCAAGAAGAATCTAAAAGTCTCAATAGGACAATTGCTATGGAAGAAATTGAAGCAGTAATCAAAAAGCTCCCAGCAAACAAAAGCCCGGGGCCAGATGGCTTCAAAGGGGAGTTTTACCAAACATTCAAGGAAGATCTAAAACATATCCTCCTCGGACTATTCCAAAAAATTCAAGAGGAAGGAACACTGCCAAATTCATTCTATGAAGCTAGCATTACCCTAATACCAAAATCAGACAAAGACAACACAATGAAAGACAATTACAGGCCAATATCCCTCATGAACATAGATGCCAAAATCATCAACAAAATCCTAGCAAATCAGATCCAGCAGTACATCAGAAAGACCATACATCATGACCAAGTAGGATTCATCCCAGGGATGCAAGGATGGTACAATATCTGCAAATCAATAAACGTGATACCTCACATAAACAAATTGAGAGATAAAAACCACTTAGTCATAACAATTGATGCAGAAAAAGCATTTAACAAAACCCAGCACTCGTTTTTGATAAAAAGTCTCAGCAAGGTAGGAATAGAAGGATCATACCTCAACATAATAAAAGCCATATATGACAGACCCACAGCCAGCATCATACTCAATGGGCAAAAACTAAAACTATTTCACCTTAGAACAGGAACAAGACAGGGATGCCCACTGTCACCACTCCTGTTTGACATAGTACTGGAAGTATTAGCCATTGTGATTAGACAACAAGAAGAAATAAAAGGCATCCAAATTGGAAAAGGAGAAGTAAAAGAGTCCTTATTCACAGATCATATGATATTATACATAAAAGACCCTAAAGACTCCATCAAAAAATTATTAGACTTAATAAATGAATTTGGCAATGTAGCAGCATACAAAATTAATGCCATGAAATCTATGGCATTTTTATACACCAATAGTGAAATTACAGAAAGAGAGACTAAAAAAACAATCCCATTTACCATCACACCAAAAAAACTAAGATACCTAGGAATAAAATTAACTAAAGAGGTAAAAGACCTCTACTCAGAAAACTACAGGACGTTGAAAAAAGAGATAGAGGAAGACATAAACAGATGGAAGAACATACCATGTTCATGGATTGGTAGAATCAATATCATTAAAATGTCCATACTACTCAAAGCAATCTATAAATTCAAAGCACTCCCCATTAAAATACCAACGGCATATTTTACAGACCTAGAACGAACTCTCCAAAAATTCATCTGGAATAAAACTAAAACAAACGAATAGCTGCAGCGATCCTGAGAAAGAACAACAAAGTAGTATCTAAATACCAGATATCAAACTGTATTATAAAGCCACTGTTCTCAAAATTGCCTGGTTCTGGCACAAGAACAGACATATGGATCAATGGAATAGAATAGAGAACCCAGAAATCGACCCAAACCAATATGCTCAATTAATATTTGACAAAGTAGGCAAAAACATACAATGGAGTCAAGACAGTCTCTTCAATAAATGGTGCTGGGAAAATTGGACAGATACATGCAAAAAAATGAAACTAGACCACCAACTTACACCATACACAAAAATAAAGTCAAAATGGATAAAGAACTTAAATGTAAGATGGAAAACCGTAAAAATACTAGAGGAATACAAAGACAACAAAATCTCAGGCATATGCCGAAGCAGTTTCTTCACTAATCAGCTCCTAAGACATTGGAAACTAAAGAGAAAATAAACAAATGGGACTATATAAAAATAAAAAGCTTCTGCACAGCAAAAGAAACCATCAGCAAAACAACAAGAAAACCCACTGCATTGGAGAACATATTTGCCAATGTTATCTCCAATAAGGCTTTAATCTCCGACATTTATAGGAAACTCATACAAGTTAACAAAAAGAAGATGAACAATCCAATCAAAAAATAGGCAAAGGACCTAAATAGACACTTTTCAAAAGAAGACATTCAGAAAGCCAAGAGACATATGAAAACATGCTCAAGAGAGATGCAAATAAAAACAACAATGAGATACAATCTCACATCTGTAAGAATGGCTATCATCAACAAATCAACAAACGACAAGTGCTGGAGAGGATGCGGAGAAAAAGGCACACTCGTGCACTGCTGGTGGGAATGCAGACTGGTGCAGCCTCTGTGGAAAACCATATGGAGCTTCCTCAAAATATTAAAAATGGAACTCCCTTTTGACCCAGGGATCCCACTTCTGGGAATATATCCCAAGAAACCAGAAACACCAATCAGAAAGGACATGTGCATTCCTATGTTCATAGCAGCACAATTTACCATAGCTAAAATTTGGAAACAGCCTGAGTGCCCATCAGCAGATGAATGGATTAGAAAGCTGTGGTACATCTACACAATGGAATACTATGCTGCTGTAAAAAGGAAGGAGTTCTTATCATTTACAGCAGCATGGATGGAACTGGAGAACATAATGCTGAGTGAAATAAGCCATTCAATGAAAGAAAAATGTCACATATCCTCACTCATCTATGGATAATAATAACGATTATAAACTGGTGAACAAAAAATAGATACAGAGGCAGAGCAGCATCAGACTGTCAAATTACAGCAACAAGGACAGGGAGTGTTGTGGGGGGGCAATAATAGATCAACCATAGTACTTTTATGCATGCATTTAAGCATTACCAATGGACACAAAACACTGGGGGGTAGGGGAGGTTGGGGGAAGAGCAAGGGAAAAACAGATATATGTACTAATCTTTGTAATACTTTATGCAATAAAAAAAGGAGATAATAAAAAATAGAAAAAAATCCCATTGTTGTGTTTATGTGTTTTGGATGAGGAGGGGCTTGGAATTATATAAAATATTTTAAAGATTATGATCTAAAGAAAATAGTTAAGAGACTATTGAAATCTAATCTCCCTAATAGCTATTAAAAATTATCCTAAAGTCATAATCAAAATAGTATTGTACTGACTTAGAAGGCTATAGATAAACTTCGGAGACTTTTAAAAGATTAATGTGAGAAAGAATTGGAGCTTAACACTAAAATTACATAGTGTATTATTAGTATTTTGTGTATATCTATCTCCTTACAAAAAAATAAATAAAATAAAGCTGATAAGAACTATAGGAGCACACATGAAAGAATGGGAGTAGCTTGTCATTCTATTAAGTAGACATCAGTACTGTTCTTTAAATAATTATTGGAAACGTTATGTCCTAAAAATACGGAGTGCCAATCATTCAAATTACCTTTGGTAAACTTTATGCTTCACATTTAAAAATATATATTTTTATATTGATTTTATAGAGGCAGGGAGAAGGAAGAGAGAGAGAAACATCAATGATGAGAAAGAATCATCTATCGGTTGCCTCCTGCATGTCCTCTACTGGAATTGAGCCCAAAACCTGGCATGGCCCTGACCGGGAATCGAACCATGACTTCCTGGTTCATAGATTGAGGCTCAACCACCGAGCAACATCAGCCAGGCTGCTTTCCATATATTTGTTGGTTATTAAATAAGTGAATGAACTAAATTTTCTCCATCATCACCAAATATACCCTTCAGGGGAATATTATTTTTTGTGTACTTATTACTTCCAAAATACCTGAGTTTCTGGATTTCATTTGGAATATAATCAATGCTATTGTAGGAAATATCAAGTTCTTCAAGGTGGGACAAATAAAATAACCTTAAATAGAAAGAGAAAATAAATTGTAAAATTTATTATCTATTTGTCATGACTAAGCATAAATAAGAATTAAATATTTGAGTAAATAAATAGACATAGAGGGACACTAATATTTTTCTAAGATCTTAAAATTTATATGCATATATATTTATTTTTATAATTATAAATATAATTATTTATAAATTTACTTTTTCACATTATACTAGTAGATGATATAATTATAATAAGATTTTCTAAAACTTACTCATCTATCTATTAAGTCTGGTTTGGAATAAGTAAAGTCCCATCTAGAGAAAAAGCACTTGAGAACTTTCTAACAACATTTAGGAATATTTTTTTCTTGTTTGCTATATTTATTTACTAGACCTGAAATTTTAAAAAAAATAGAAATTTATTCTCTAATAGTTGTCGAGGCTGGAAGGTAGAAATCAAGTTGCTGAAAGGGCTGGTTCCTTCTGGAGGCTCTGAAGAAGTAACTGCCCCTTGCTACCAGCAATTGTTGGTGTTGGTTTGTGACAGCATAACTCCAATCTATGCCTTTGCCTGCATATTTTCTTCTTGTTATAATGCAATTTATTTTATTTTGAACCCACTGTAAATCAGTAATCTCATATTAATTTAGCTAATCACATCTGTAGATTGCTAATTCCTAACATCACAATGGAGTTATGCATTAACATGAAATTTTGAGGGACACTATGCAACCCACTGCAGTTGCATTATGATTTTCCTAGTGAAATACCTTTGGTCTTCCTTTCCATTAAGCTAAGCATTACTAAAAAGAAGAACCAAAAAACACAAAGACTGTAACACAGACAGCCTTGTACCATAAGGTCTGAGAATGGCAGTTGGTTCTTCAAGACTAAAATTGAAATGCTAAGTACAGCATTTATCAAAACCTCTAGTAAATAAAGCTTTGTAAATGTTGTTCTCAAATGCCTTCCTGTTTTCCATATAAATAAAATATGAAAAGTTACTTGTGTAAACATTAATGAAAGCAATATGATGACAATATTTCATTAACTTTCTACTGTCTTAGTGTATCATATAATGGTCCACATGATCTGGCCACAGACTACTTATCCCATTCCACCACATTCACCTATGATCCAGCCTTTACCAGTATTTACTAAAATTCCCTTGATTAGCCAGTTCTTACATATTTCTAAATATGAAATGTGATTGCTCCAAATTTGAGTCTTCAATCAATGTCTTCATTTTTTTAAGTCTTGGCTCAGATATCATCTTGCAGCCTCTTCTGTTTCTCTCTTTATCACAGTCATAGAACTTACACACTGGGCAAGAAATGTCTGTCTTCTAAACTAGGAGGTTCTGGAGGCCAAGAATTCAATTTTACATTTCAGTATAGCCAAAGTCCTACATAGCACCTAATACATCATAAGTGCTTAGTAAATTACAATTGAATATAAGGAATGGTGACCGTAGTTAATTTAAAATTTTTTGCTCTGAGAAATTAATAGGATTGAATAGAAAAGCAAAAGAAATGTCTTTTCAATTAGTGGTCATCTCAGATTTCTTATTACCTCTCTAAAAATATTAATTTTACCTGTTTATTTTTCTATTCTAAATTATGTTATTTTATTTCCTTGCCTCAGGAAGTTTTTAAAACAATTTTGTCTTCCCTTATTACTTCAGATCTGGCAAACTAGTGTGGTTCCAGGCTTTGACCATTAATGATAATTCTTGTTAATTGTGATGTTTAACAGGAATTGTAGGCAGCATTGAGGAATAAATGCATTATTAAGAAACTGCATTTTCTAGTGTTGAAATTTGTGTTACACATATGACTTAGTGGACAAATCTGTTTAGATATTCTCGGTTAGATCTGATACTCTCTACCCCACCAGCACCAAATCTATGTCAATTTTTAAGATATATAGATTATTTTACACTTATTTAATTGCTTTATTCATCAGTACATTATTGAGCAATGAGCTACTTACCAGGTGTACCAGTTAATAATGCATATTTTTTTGATAAATGGAGTTACATATATGTTGATATATATGCAACTTAATATGTATGCAATTTTGTTGTATTGACAGGAAGCTTCAAAACTTCATATGTCAAATTTTCTGAATTTATGAATATTATGATGGTGTTAACATCATAGATATTTTTACTCTTAAAAATGTTGAATTTCATGCTAAAAAAAAGAGCATTTGTGGGAAGTTTTAATTCATTATTTTATTTTGAAGAAAAGTGCTGCTGAAAGTAAGTTATCATACACTTTGGGAAGCTTATGGTGACATGCTCCATCTCAGGATACCTGTGAACACTGGTTTAAATGCTTTAAAAGTGATGATTTTTATGTGAAAGACAAAGAAAGTCTAGGTCAACCGAAAAAGTTTGAAGACCAACAATTACAAGCATTATTGGATGAAGATGCATGTCAAACTCAAAAACAACTTGCAAAAAGATTAAACGTTGCTCAACAAACAATTTCCGATTCTTTACAAGCAATGGGAAAGATTTTAAAGAAAAGAAAATGGGTGCCACATCAACTGAATGAAAGACAAATGACAAATCAAAAAGTCATCAGTAAAATGTTGCTTCAATGGCACAAAAGAAAGTCTTTTTTGCATCGAATTGTGACTGGTGATGAAAAGTGGATTTATATGAGAATCCCAAATGTGCAAAATCATTGGTTGATCCAAGTCAACCATCAACATTGACTGCAAGGCCAAATTACTTCAGGAAGAAGACAATGCTCTGTGTTTGGTGGGATCAGGGAGGTGTGGTGTATTGTGAGCTTCTAAAACCAGGTGAAATCATTAATACTGATCGCTACTGACAACAAATAATCAATTTGAATCAAGCTTTGATTGTAAAATGACCAGAATGTGCCAGAAGACACGGCAAAATAATTTTGCTTCATGATAGCACACCATCTCACACTTCAAAACCAGTTAAAGACACGTTAAAAGACCTTGCCTGGGAGTCTCAAAGATGGCGACTGGCAGGAAGGTAGGGAGGGAGAGAGTGTGAAAGAGCCAGGGAGCAATAGAGGAGTGTGTGGACGTGTATGGTGTGTGTGTGTATGAGCTAGGGACAGTTAGATTCTGCAGGTCTCCTGAGGGGCTGCCAAACAGGCCAGTCTTAGACGGCGGAGCCCCGCTCCCAGCGCGGACACTCCTGGGCAGCCAGTGCAGGCACGGAGACCATGCCATCTTGAGAAACAGAGAAGCTTGCGACTAGGATCCTGGCATCAGTGCCACCCAGTCTGGTCTCAGACGCAAACTAGGACCCTACAATCACTGGGGACAGAGACCGGAGACCACAGCTATGGACCCACGGACACCAAGAACCCAGACATCCCAGCAGCAGATCTCTGTGAGTAACAGAATCGATCTCCCTCCCCACAGGCTCGCAGGCAACGCCAAGCTGGGACTGCAGGAATTTGAGCCTGGGAACTGGGGGAAATCTGAGAAACTGTTCCCCCTCGGCACGGGGCTGTGGGAATTTGAGACCAGGAACCGAGAAACTTTGAGAAACTGTTCCCCACGCCACAGGGCGGAAATCTGTGCCTAGAGATGCATGAACACTAGGGACCTCTTCCCCTCCGCAGGGGTAGATGGAACCTGTGCCTAGAAATGCGCAAACGCGGGGACCTGTTCCCCTCCACGCAGGGCGGCTGGAATCTGCGTCTAGAATCGTGCACATGCCGGGGACCTCATCCCTTCTGCAGGGGGCAGCTGGATTCTGTGCCTAGAAGCGCATGAACGCCGGGGACCTCATCCCTTCCACAGGGGGCGGCTGGAACCTGTGCCTAGAAACGTGTAAACATGGGGACCTGTTCCCCTTCCCGTGGGGCGGCTGGAATCTGCACCTAGAAGTGCGCGAATGTGGGGACCTCATCCCTTTCACAGGGGGCGGCTGGAATCTGTGCCTGGAAGCGTGTGAACGCCAGGGACCTCATCCCCTCTGCAGGGGGTGGCTGGAATCTGTGCCTAGAAGCTCACGAATGTGGGGGACCTCTTTCCATCTGCACGGGGCGGCAGGAACCAACACTCTATTCCTCACTTTTCTCCTTTTGTTGTCCAGTTTCAGTTACCCTAGTCCTGCTTTAAACTATTCTTACTCCCTCTTTTTACCTCCTCTTAAAATTTCACCCTACTTATATATCTAATTTCCAATCCCCTGCTCTAAGTACATACTCATCTCACTCTTCTTTTTCTTCACTATCCATATTTTTTTCTCTTATCTTTCATTTTCTTTTCCTCTCTCTCTCTGTTGCTAAGCTGTTGCTAGCTTGATTGTTGATTATACTGTTTAATTTTAATTTTTTTTAATTTTTTTTCTCCTTTGGTTATTTTGTTGCTGCTGTTTTCACTCACCTCACTTGAAATTAGTGATTGTTTATGGTCTGCATTCATCTCTAGGTATCTGTTGCTGACATTCATTGAAATTAGTGGCAACTCTATCAGAATCCCCTCCCTATACAGTTTCTTCCCGTCTCTTATTTCACTCTCTTTCTTATCTCTCTTACCTTTTTTTCTTTGTCCCTCTCCAAATTTTGTCCTTGCACTCTCTTTTTTCTACCCTTTTCCCCTTTTTCTTTTTCTTCTCCTCTTGCCCCCTAATCCTCTTTTCTCAGGTGGCCACCTTCAGTTGGAGTTATTAGTATCATGAATACATCTGTGTTCAGTATTTTGTGCATTGTGCCTTATTGTGCGGTATTTCGTGCCTTTAACTCAACGCAGGAGAGAGAGAACTATGTAGATAGACACCCAGAGAAGAGAGATCATGGGGAGACAAAGAAACAGTCCACAATGAAAGAGAAATAGGCATCACCAGGAAAGGAAGTAAATGAAATGGAGGCAACCAACTTGTCACAGAAGGAATTCAGAGAAATGGTCATAAAGTGGTTGAGAAGAATGGAAGATAAATTCAACAATATGTGCAAGAACCAAGAGGAAATATTGAAGAACCAAGAAGAAATGAAAAGTGACATCACTGCTATGAAGAACTCAATAGCATCAACAGTAGACTAGATAAAGCAGAGGATCGCATCATTGAGCTAGAAGACAAGATAGAAAAAAATACCCAAACAGAGCAGCTTCTAGAAAAAAAAAATTAAAAAGCTGGAGGAGAGCCTAAGAGAACTTTGGGACAACACAAAAAGAAAAAATATCCGTGTAATAGGGGTGCTAGAAGGAGTGGAAACTGAGCAAGGAATAGAAAGCTTATTGGAAGAAATAATGACAGAAAACTTTCCGGTTATAAAGAACAGAAATCTCACACAAATTCAAGAAGCTTACAATGTCCCAAACAAAATGAGCCCAAAAGACCAACGCCGGAGGAGAAACAAGATGGCGGCATAAGGTAGACACCATAAATGCAGCTGTGAACAACTATTTCAGAAAAACCTCGAAAAGAACACACGGACACCACTCGTACCCACAGGAAGGCTGGCTGAGTGAAAATCCTACAACGAGAGAAGAGTCTGAGACTCAGAGGAGCAGCGGAAGCAAAGTACAGAGGTACGGAGGCGCGTGCACGGGCTCGGGGAAGGGCTGGTACCGGAGGTCGCGGTTCTTTTCCAAAACGGAGAGAGCCACAAGCTCCCAGCGGCTCTGCACTCCAGTTCCAGGCGAGTTTCTGAGGTCCCACAGACACCCAGAGAAGGGGGACTGACTAGCACCGGGAGGAAATCCAAAACGGATTTCTCTCAGTGTTGCTTGCAGCAATTATCGTGGGACACAGAGATCTGGTGTCCCTCAGCGCAGCGCTGAAAAGCGCCATACCTATTTGCTCTGCCCCGCCCGGCGAACTCCCCGAGGCCCCGCCCCTCCCAAGTGCGTCAGAGGCTTCTGCAGCAACACCTCCTTAAAGATACAGGAGCCAGCCCCACCCAGTGGCCAGAGAGGGACTAACCTAAACAAAACAGATCCACAAGGAACACACCCGGGGCAGATGCAGTGAGCATAAAAGCCACACTGAAACAACTCTTGCCCCATAAGGGTGTCTCCAGCACAGAAATTCTCCCACTGTAGACACAGCTGACTCTCATAACCAAGCGGCTTAGAGGTTAATCCCTCGCAGTGATCGCCTAACTCAGCAAGGGACGCAGCCAAAATGCGGAGACAAAGACAAATGACAGAAATGGAGGAAAGAAAACGACAGGATATAGAGT
>PVJC01020995.1:9355-28748 GCA_004026665.1 Murina feae
GGGTTAATCAGGGGGAAAAAGGAGACATGTAATACTTTAAACAATAAAAAAAAAACAAAAACAACCCTAACCAGTTTGGCTCAGTGGATCGGCCTTCGGACTCAAGGGTCCCAGGTTTGATTCCGGTCAAGGGCATGTACCTTGGTTGCGGGCACATCCCCAGTGGGGAGTGTGCAGAAGGCAGCTGATTGATGTTTCTAACTCTATTCCTCTCCCTTCCTCTCTGTAAAAAATCAACAAAATATATCTTTAAAAAAACAAAACATCTGAGGCAGACATGAAAAAATCAGCAGAATTTTTGCATGTCTAAAGTGAGAAGACAGTATTTTAAGTGACAGAATGCATATTCCTAGGGATAGCCCTCATAACTAACTCTCCACAGACACTGCCTGTCCCTATCCTGCCCTTTC
Organism: Murina feae; assembly: GCA_004026665.1. Taxonomy (NCBI): domain Eukaryota; kingdom Metazoa; phylum Chordata; class Mammalia; order Chiroptera; family Vespertilionidae; genus Murina; species Murina feae. The sequence goes on from PVJC01020995.1 coordinate 9,766, forward strand.
AACCTGTTGCATTTATTTCAGCCAACCGAGACTCCATATGATCTTCCAATGTCACAGATACACAAAAACCAGTATTAAGAATTTCAAAAGGATAAGATAATGTAATGTGATAAAGTGACTTCTGGAGTAAGACGAAGAGGGAAGGTCTCTGAGGTGCTAACAAGTTACCTCAATGAAGCTCAGCCCTGGAGAAATTCTGGGGAGGGAAATGTGCAGAAGTGGCTTCACTAACCTGCTCAGGGTAGTCCGTCCACACTGCCCTCTTGTGCAAACAAGAACATCTGGTCCCAGATTTAACCACGTGTGTTTCTCCTGCTTTTATTTTTGTCTTTAATGTATGAGTCTGATATTGCCTTCTGAAGTCAATAAACTGAATTAAAAATACTAAATGTCTGAGTTAATTTTTGACAGCCTTGTCATTAAATCTGCCTGGCTGGCCACAATGCAGACAAAACTCCTGCACTGGTTTTTTTTTTTACTTTAGCTCCTTGGACCAGCCATGGTTCCATGATGCAACCTTGACACCTTAACACCAGTTCTTCAGGTCCTACCCGATGTTAAGTTTCTAACAGACACTGACATTTAAGTAGTATTTTTTATTTTGTTGAGACTGGTAACCTCCAATTCTTACTACCTGCAGAGCACTTCAGGAAATGAAATATATTCCCTGCAGGTACACTGTGTAATTGCTTAACCAAAATTCCCTGTAATCTGAGCCATTTGCAAGGCAAGAGCCTCACAGCCAATTTCCTTCTCACTGCAGTGTCCCTGGGGGACTTCTCAACCAGTGTTGTCACAGAGCAGTAAGGGGCACCTTAAGTAATTCATTATGAAGATTTTTAAAGTACCAAAGGTTTTGAATAATTTTACAACACACACACACACACACACACACTAGGGGCCTGATGCACAAAAATTTGTGCACTCAGGAGGTCCCTCAGCCAGGCCTGTGCCCTCTCGCAGTCTGGGACCCCTCTGGGGATATCCACATGCTGGTGTGCCTGGTCAGCCTGGGTGAGGGACTGATGGCTGTTTGCAGGCTGGCCAAGCCCCCCAGTGGGGACCCTCACCCCATTGGGGTGTGGCCAGCCTGAGTGCGGGCCTGAGGGCCGTTTTCAGGCTTTCAGGCTGCCCACAGCTCCCACTGACCCAATGTCCCAACAAAGCTGGCTGGAAGCAGGTTTCTGGGGTTTATTTATCTTCTATAATTGATACAGTTCCTTTAAGCTGAGGCCTAGGCAGGTAATGAAGCCTCCTGTTGGCTTCAGCTCGTGGCTTCTATAATTGAAAGAATGTTGCCTTAGTAGACTCTAGGCAGGCAGTTTTCTCCATCGCTGATGCAATGCAAGGCTGCTGTTTGCTTCAGCTCTGAGGCTTCTATAATTGAGACAATGTTGCAAGCATGTTGGCTGAGCCTGGAGAAGCCCAGCCGGCAGGCAGACAGTTTACTCCTGGTGCAACGGAAGCCACCTGTTTACTCTAGCTCCGTGATGCCAGCCTCCACTTTGCCTGGGTTAATTTGCATACAGCCGCTCTGATTGGCTGGTGGGCATGGCTTAGGTGTCCTGTAGAAATGGTCAATTTCAATATTACTCTTTTATTAGATTAGATATATATGTGTGTATATGTATATGTACATATGTGTGTATATATATATTAGATATATATATGTATGTATATATAGACAGATTCAAACAGAATCAAGGTTATAATATCACTTTCACTCACTTTGACAGCAATAAAAAACAAAAAAAATCTTTTTTTATTTTGAGTAGCAGAGACCAGATTGGAATCATGGGTTATGGAATCAAACAGGCTAGAACTTGAGTTCACTATGGCTAAAACCATGAGAGCACTGTCACAGGTGTGTTACCTGTCACACCAGTGACGGAAATAAAATGTTGGAAACACTGTACTATATGCCAAATGAGATATGCATGTCAGAGGGGTTTGGACTAGATGAATTGGGTTGAAGTCAGTTTAGTCTATCCGTTGTTTAAAAATGAAAAAAGAAAAGTGCCAACACTTCAGTTATACTTACTCCTTCCTTTCCACCCTGGTGAGATTCCTGGAGTAATACTATCCAATTCTCGCCTAAAGTCATCACGGGCTTGGACCACAAGCTCATGATACTGAGACACAACCTTAGCCTCAGACTGAGCTGCTTCAACCTGAACAAACACAAGGGTTACATAGTTAAAGTGACAAATACACGTTCTAAAAAAACAGAAGTTATATTCACCTATTTCTTCACATTTGGTTGGGAATACATAAACAATATTGAAAGAGAAATCTAAAGCTCAGGAAAAGAAACATACGCCGTGTCTTTGTTTCCTTCTAATTCTATTCTAATACCGCAGGCAAGCCCTCTCCCAGCGCACAGTGCCCGTGTACCTCTTTCTCTGGCTCACAGGAAACTATCCACACAGAATACAGGTGCAGACCAAAGGTCTGCTACAATGGAAATTTTCTGAAGTGGTAACAACCATAACCAAAATGTTGCCTATTAGAAAAAATAACAACTATACTAAACAATCTACTTTGTGTCCAATTCAAGTTTGTAAAATTTTTAACAACTAATATTCTTTGCAGGGGAAAAGGGACAGATATGGTAGGAATTTATTATTTTCCTGAATTTTTAATATCTTTTGTCTAAAGGATAATATTTAAAAGTAAAAAATACTCATAAACCACCTAAAGCCCCACCTTTTGGACCACATTATCCAGATCAACTATCATGCTGTGAAGCTTTCCCTCTGCAGCAGTTATATGAGGCTTGGCCCCAGCGACCTCTTTTTTCTTTGCATTTTCAATTACACTTTTCATCTTCTCCAACTGTTCTCTGAAAACCAAAAAAACAAAAGAAAGATTTAGTATTATTCCTTGTCAACTTCTTTAAAGAGTTTAAATACAACATTCAATTGTTTAAAGTTTTTGAAAATAATTAGTCAATGCCTTCTCAGTCAGTAGGCAGAGAAGCTGTCCTTGCCAACAGCTGAAACACCTGGATCAGAAGCTAAACTTCCCAGAGGGACCCAGAGGAGTGGCCTGCAGCACAGGAAAGACGGAGACCGCAAAACCAGGAGACCTGGATTCTGCTGCAGGTCAGCCTCTCCTTTGCTGCGCACTTGCATGAACAGAGATCAGAGGCAATTCCTAAGTACCCGGCACAGTGCCTGCCACATGAAAACCACTCCAAATGGGGCTTTTGCAAGGATTAGGCTGACTCCTCTGCCAATGAGAGTGTAAAGAAGGAAAAAGCAAGGGAGGAGGCCAAAGATCTCAATGAGCAACTAGCCATTGTGCTACCTGTCACACCAGTGACCGAAATAAAATGTCAGGGAGCCCTCACTATTCAGAATGCTTCACAGGCCAGGACTGTGGTCTGCCCACCACAAAACATAGACCCAGAGCCCTGATTACTGGTCTAGAATAGGGGTGGGGAACCTTTTTCTGCCAAGGGCCTTTTAGTTACTTTGTAACATCATTTGCGAGCCATACAAAATGATCAACTTTAAAATTAGCCTGCTATATTTGGTCAAACATTTAATTAACTCACCCCTAATGCCTGTGCAGGGGCAGATCAAATGATTTCATAGGCTGGACGTTCCCCACCCCGGTCTAGAGTAATGTAAGCAAATGTCTTAAATCTCCTAATAGGCATTAAGGAAGACAGCAAATTTTGAATGACATATAACAATTCCATTATGTTGATGAGAACCTTTATTCAAATGTAAGTAGATTTCCATCATCAGAGGTTGATCTTGTATTTATTTGGTCTGCATGCTGGATCCTAGCTTTAGCCAACCTCCAGAAATTGAGGTCAAGTTGGCATAAAACTAACCCATTATATTTATATATAACTCCTTTGGTAATTAAGGCAAAAAGATTGTGAGATACTCTCTAAATTCTAATAAAACTGCTTAAAATATCCAAGAAAAATCTTGAACTCATGATAGGCAGAAGCTCAGTAAATCTGTGGAGAAGCATCCCCTAAAGCAATAACCCAAAGAAAAAATGCTTCTCACATAAGATCTCTTTTGTAGGTTTCTGTCAAATTTATTTTGGCCTAATTATATTTCATTCCATCTCTCCTTTTTAAACTTGTGTTCCTAATACCAATACAAACCAAGAACAGGTGGAGAGGAAGGAAAGGGTTTCTCTGCTTCCTTTTCCTGGACAGACAATACGAAGGAAACCCAGCCCAAAGAAAGCCACCAGACGGCCCTAATTACTTGTTAAAGTCCATGAGTAATTACTTGGCTTTGAGAAGGGCATCGGCAGCCTCATCTACTGCCTTTCTGCGTTCCTTCAGCGCACCTTCCACTGTGCGCCACTGAGCTGATTTCTTCTCACCTGCAATCTAAACAAAAAGTTTTCATTACTAGCTTTATTGGGGCAATTGCTTTGTAAGGTTTATAAATGTCTAATCAGTATGCTGAACACCTGAAACTAATATTGTATGTCAAATATACTTGGAAAATATATTAATTTTTAAAAAATATAGGGTGACTCCAAAAAACATATATACACACTTTGAGTAACTATAAAGGCAATGTTTATTAAATGCATTTCCTTTTCGCCCTACCAGCATGGCTCAGTGGCTGAGTGTCGACCTATAAACCCACAGGTCACAGTTCAATTCCTGGTCAGGGCACATGCCCAGGTTCAGGCTCCATCCCCAGAGTGGGGTATGCAGGAGGCAGTCGATCAGTGATTCTCTCATTATTGATGCTTCTATCTATCTATCTACCTATCTGTCTATCTCCCTTCCTCTTTTAAATCAATAAAAACATTTTTTTAAATGCATTTCAGCCCTAACCAGTTTGGCTCAGTGGATAGAGCATCAGCCTGCAGACTGAAGGGTCCCAGGTTCGATTCCGGTCAAGAGCGTGTACCTTGGTTGCAGGCACATCCCCAGTAGGGGGTGTGCAGGAGGCAACTGATCGATGTTTCTCTCTCATCGATGTTTCTAACTCTCTATCCCTCTCTGTTCCTCTCTGAAAAAATCAATAAAATATATTTTTAAATGCATTTCATTTTCAAAATTGAACTATCAGTTTAGTTAAAGTGTGTATACATTTTTGGGGACATTCTGTAAAAGGAGCCAAGTATCATCAGTGCCAAAAAAAGGTCTGAATTATGTAAACATGAATAACTGCTATTATTGTCATAGGACAGGCCAACAGGATCAAATACAGAAACAAGTGACATTAAATTCAAATGTAAAAAGTCACATACAATAATTATCACTATCCAGAGTAGGTACACTTTTATTTTTGTCTGGATTTTTTGGTTAATCCTTACCCAAGGGATATTTTTCCATTGATTTTTAGAACGAGTGGAAGGGAGAGAGGTTGGGGGGGAGGAGGAAGGCCAGGGATCAAACCAGCAACCCAGGCACATGCCCTTGACCAGGAATCAAACCTGAGACCCTTCAGTGTGCAGGCCAAGGCTCTACTTAGTAAGCAACACCAGCCCGGGCCAGAGTAGGCACTCTCAATCTAAGGTTCAGGGTGAGGCTCAAAGAAACCCATGAACCACCTCCCATCACCCCGCCTCCAGCAAAACTGTAAGACTGTTTCTGTGCATAAGAGCGTTTTTATTAGATCCTGAAAAAAGAAACCACAAGGCAGAAAAAGTTAGTAAGAACAGTAACTTTTCATGAATTATGTTTGTTGTTTAAATCATTATTCAATGAAGCACTGGTATGTCTACCAAAATCATAATTTACGGATAAGTAAAAAGTGTATACATTTATAGGGTCCTTACTACTCCAAAACACTATTCTAAAGCATGTCTTCTGTATCTGCATGGTTAAAATCACCAATGTTAACCCTCCCATGCTGAATTTTATAGAATATGAATTATATACATAGATAAATAAATTCCTTAGGCAGGTCTAACACGGTTTTGTTGCAGCATTGGAGCTGATTGCCACTTTTTCAACTGAGCCGAGTTGCTCATATTTAGGAAACACATCGTACCAAATCCCACTCCCAACCTGTAAGAATAATCACACTCAGTGCAGCAAGATGCTCACACCATGAGATACAAGAACCCAGACCACTGAAAGCATGAGTCCAGCTCCCATTCTCCCACATTCTGCATCATATATATAGTAAGTGGAATGTTATTTGGAACCGTCTCAACTATTTTAACTATTTTTTTCTCTCTTTCCTTTTGACAAGTGCATATAGTTTAAAGTGAATGTGTTCTGTACAGATATGAAGCAAAACTACCTTATGGCTTAACTTTTTTTTTCTTTTTTTATGGCTTATCTTGAAAGTACACTATGCTAGGACCCTGGAGATGAACAGGAACAAATTAAATTATCAGAGAACAAAATACTTATATCTAGAAAAAAAAAAATCTGAATTGGTCTCATAATTACATTTCAAATTGCCCAAAGAGGGCCACTGCAGGGGCCGCCGCCCACCTGGAACATGACCATCATTTCAGTAAGGTGACCCGGACCATGGATGCCCAACGTATTCCCTGGGAAGAAATACAAGTAGTTCTGCCTCTGCAGCCCAAGGCCTGCTGCTTTGGGAGGAGGGCTCAGCAAAAGTAACACTTCTAGTTTGGGTCATTCAAAACCAATTCTCCACATTACGTTCCCACGGACATCTAATCTAGCATGGTCTCTGTTTTAAAGGTACATCTATGGTCAATGGTAAGTTTAGAGAACCAAGTCCCTTAACCTTGCCACTGGACCACTGCAGGCATCTGAAAAAGTTTCTCAGAATAGCATTTTTAAAAGCTTAAAATGAAACTATACGATTACAAAGGAACTACATTGAAATACTGTCATAAGAAATGTTTTTTTTTAATTTTGTGAAGCAGAAACCAAGATCGAGTGGTAAGATTAATAAATACCCTACTTAGAAGTAGTGGTGAGCACAGGTGATATTGCAAGGGATCTGCAAGTCCTGTAATGTGATGTGCGAATACCCGTGCTTTCTGCTGGGACAAAGGTAGGAGCAGTGCTAACCTACTGTGGTTTGTTGCTCATATTCATAATTGAAGGAAAAGGTTTTGAGACTCTGGAAAATAAAGATGTTTTCCATCCAAGTTCCTCAAGCCCCTGAACTCTACCCACAGACCCAACTTCAGGCTTAAGAATCCCAGCTTTTAGCGTCCTGGGAAACGAGGTGCGGCTGGAAAGGGGGCGCCCCCTCCCCTTCACGCAACGCACGTTCGTGGGAAGCCTGGTGCTCAACCATTCGTAGACGACCGGCTTCTGGGTCAGGGTTTCGTGCACAGCAGAGCAGTTCCCTCGCTGTGACCTACTGAAAGTCAGCCCTCAACACAAGGGTTTGTAAAAAGAAAGGAAAGTAAAAAAATTTTAAGAAAAAATACAAAAAGCAAAAGAAGAATCATCCCAGCTTTTAAAGAAAATATTTGGTACTTTTCTTCTATCTCTGTATCTCACTTTGTTTTTATGTTCTATGTAAATTGTTGCAAAATGACACAGCAAATTAATATTATGGTATGAATAATAAAGTTGATGTTTCAGTGAATTGCCATCTTGCCAAATAAAATATTAAGAAAGGATGCTGGTATATGCATGGCCCATGGACACAGACAACGGGATGGGGAGGGCCTGGAGGGGGTTAATGGGGGGGAAAGGGGGACATATGTTAATACTTTCAACATTCATTAAAGAATTACTTTAAAAAATAAAGTAAAAATAAAAAGAAAGGCCCTAACCAGTTTGGCTCAGTGGACAGAGCGTCAGACTGCGGACTGAAGGGTACCAGGCTCAATTCCGGTCAAGGAATCAGTTGTGGGCAGCGGATCAATTTTTCTCTCTCATCAATGTTTCTAACTCTCTATCCCTCTCCCTTCCTCTCTGTTAAAAATATCAATAAAATACATTTTTAAAGATAAATAAATAGAAAAAGAAAGGATGCTGGGTTGGACGATAGCAGTATCTTGTCATGTATATCACATTTTCCAAGGCTCTACAGTATGTGTTAGAACCACCTGGTATTGTATTAACAGAATCCTTTATAATGAACTCAAAGAGGCTTGTAAGTCATGCAAGTGTTAATGATGTCCTGGGGGCCAAAATGTGTTTCCCTTTGTTGAAGGTATTTCTATTCCTAGATGACCGGAGACAAGCTGCCCTGTGAGACAGACACCAGACTCGCCTGCCATCACACCAGCTCTGTCCAAACACTGCTCTGGTGAAGTAACACACTGCGCTATGGAGCCCACATGCACCTGTAGCTTCTTACCAGAAGAAACAGAAGTTGGAATCCATAACATTTCAAAACTTTTGTTCATACCCCCTTCTGATTATTTTGTAATACCAGCTAATACTCCCCAATCTTGTTCACTGCTCCCACAAGGTGTTCTTTAGTTTAAAGTCTGGACTGTAATGGATTTCATACTCTCTAATCCTCATGCCCAACACATTATTCCATCACTAGGAAGAGGAAATACCCTCTTATGTAGCCTTCTGCCCAAGTAGTACCATGGTGATTCAGTTTCTAACCAGTGTTCTTCTGAAAGATATTGGCCCACCTGGGTTTGAAACCAACTTCCTGATACGTAACTTCCAGCTTTCCCATACCTGCTTGTATAACGAGCATATTAAATATTCTGTGTGGTTTCCACTTTCCTGACTGAACTCTGAACATTTTTTTTCTTGGACTCTGAATAAAACAGAATTTTCTTTAAGTTTCCAAAGGTTATAGTTTCTATGTCAAGGGTCTAATTTAACTCTTTTGTGATATATGTCCATATGACTAAAACAATGTAAAGTGTATTTAAGTTTTTTAGAAACTATAGTTACGGTGAAAAAGTAACTTCAGTGATTATGCATGATCCTCCTGATCCATGAGACTTATAGTTAATGTATTTTATTATTTAAATGACTTGGTATCAAGATACATTTTTATGTACTAAATAACTGAATGTAATTATAAAGGAAACTTACTGAGTTCCAGTATTACATTTTAAGTCACTGTACTTTATCCTTTAACATGTTAAATATAAGTTAAATAATCAGCATAAGAATGTAAAATAGCCTTAACCGGTTTGGCTCAGTGAATAGAGCATAGGCCTGCGGACTCAAGGGTCCCAGGTTCGATTCTGGTCAGGGGCATGTGCCTTGGTTGCGGGCATATCCCCAGTAGGGAGTGTGCAGGAGGCAGCTGATCGATGTTTCTCTTTCACTGATGTTTCTAACTCTCTATCCCTCTCTGTTCCTGTCTGTAAAAAATCAATAAAATATATTTTTTTAAAAAAGAAGAATGTAAAATAACTGGTGTTTTAGGGTACATGGGCTCTCTCTGTATTACTTCTTACAACTGCATGTCAATCTAAATCATCTCAAAACAAAAAGGTTATTTTTTTAAATCGGCTAAAGCAAAAAATAGAAAATAAACAACAAACACAATGAATCACTATTAAGATATGAAAGCAAATCTGAACTAACTTGTATACCATGTCATTGTTGTGAGATGCAACACCACATAAAAATTCGTTAGAGAACATTTAAAGGTCCTTCTTGTTCCTCTGTGTGTTTTTTTTAAAAGACGACTACTTTAGATTACCTTTGCTTACTGAGAGAGAGGCCCTGCTAGGAGGAAGGCATCAGTTTCTTAAGCACCTCAGTCAGGTCTCTGGCTCACCTCAGAATTGTCCATGGCTGCTTTCAGAATGTTGGAGTGGGCACTGACGGCCTGGACTGCAGCGTTTTGAGCTACAACGGCCTGCTGAGTGATGTGCGCAGTTTGGCTCAGAGCATCTTCTAAGCTCTTGGCTAGAGCTAAAGTAAAAAGAACAGTTAAAAAAAAAAACAAAAAAAACAGATTCCCCCCACATATGACTTTATTTTAAACTTTCACTCTTCTACTGAGTTTTCCATTGCAGTTCTCCCAAAATGTAAAACAAAACAAAAAACGTAATTAGTAATTAACTTTGGACGACAGATTTGTGGGGATTCATTATACCACTTTTATTGTTATATACACCAAAATTTTTTCAAAATATAAAGTGTTTGGGGTTTATTTTAAGAAAAAAAATGCTTCAAGAAGCCTAGCATTTATTTCAAATGGGAGGGACAAGATTTAGGGCACTATAGTCCCTTTCACTTATCAGAAGCTATAAGTTCAGCATAACCACTGGCATTTTTCATTTTAAATAATCATATAGAACCATGGGGGAAAAAGAGTAATAAAAAAAAGAAGTAACCATTTTCATCTCCTCAGCAGGAAATGACACTCAGAATAAATTATTTCTATCACCAAGATATATGATAACAGACAGACGAGAGAAAAAAAGACAAGAAAACATGCAAACAAAAAAAAAGAAAAGGAAACCTGAAAATGGACAGTGCTTTCCACAAAGAACTCAGAAAATAGCAGACACCAGTACTCAAGATAACATTGCTATCTGCTGCTTCAGGAATCAAAAGAAACCTTTTTTTTTTTTTAAATAAAGCAAGGTATGATTTTAGATACAATACTAAAGTGAAAAAACGGTCATTTGAAGAAAGGCCAGTGAGAATATGCATTTATCAGATATCAGATGACCAAAAAAGGGAAAATACTGTATTTTCCGGCATATAAGACGACTTTTTAACCCAGGAAAATCTTCTCAAAAGTCGGGGGTCGTCAATGGAGCCGGACGGAGACCACAAGTGTCTGAGGTCGGCTCCTTTTTGTGCTGCATACTGTCTCCATCCGGACTTTTTAACCCAGGAAAATCTTCTCAAAAGTTGGGGGTTGTTTTATACGCCCAGTCGTCTTGTATGCCGGAAAATACGGTATATTTGTTACCTGAGACAAAAACAAAAGGTGACTTGCAGCAAAAGCAGCATAAGCTAGAGGACAAATGGAACCACACACAGTACCTCTACGACACAGATAAAAAGCTAGCCCTGGCCGGTGTGCTCAGTGGTTAGGGTGTAGGCCTATTCACCAAATGGTCATGGGTGGGATTCCCAGTCAAGGGCAGTACCTGGGTACTTGGGTTGGCACTTAGCTCCCTGCTCCCCCTTCCTTGTCCACCCCATGTCTCCCCTTGGAGGCCAACCAGTCAATGTGTCTCTCTTCTCTCTCTCTCTCTCTCTCTCTCTCTCTCTCTCTCTCTCTCTCTCTCTCTCTCTCTTGTGCTTTCATCCCTCCCTTCCTTCCTTCCCCGCTCCCTTTTTTCTGCTTTTTCTGAAAAGCAATGGAAAAAATATACTCAGGTTAGGATTAACAAAAAAAACAAAAAAAAAGGACAAAGCTAATACTAAGAAAATCTCAAATGTGCAACTAAAGTTCAACTGAAAATACAGGGGATATAGAGAGATAAAGAGGCTACAAAGAAACATGCCTGAATTAACGACTGGACATTTTTTCAAGCACAAAATAACAGTAAACCACTTTACAGAGACTAGCAAACCTCGGAGATCAGGCTGCTGGCTTGAGACCCTCTCAGAGTTCTATTCTCTTTGCTTTTTCTTTTTATATTGAGTTGTATGAGTTCCATATATAGTTTAGATTTTAAACCCCATATCAGATATATGGTTTGCAAATATTTTCTCTCATTCTACAGGTTGCCTTTTCATTTCACTGACTGTTTCTTTTGCTGCAAAGAAGTTTTTTTAGTTTGATGTAGTCCACCTTATTGAGTTTTATTGCTTTGATTCTTGATAAGATATTTACACACACATTTTAAAATTAAAGTCTGGAAGAAAACTATGAGGTGACAGAAAATTCTGAAAATTCTCACTGCCCCAAATGAAAGATAAAAACAACTAGACAAAGAAAAAAAGTATGTAATGAAGCAGCAGGCATTACCATCTTAAATTTATGGCTTACTTCAAGTTGTCCATATGATAAAAGAAGAAGAATAAAAAATAAATTAAAAAACATAAATAAAAGGGAAAAGTGATTTTGATTTGTAGTTAAGAATTCAGAAAAATTAAAAAGTGGAAAAAATAGAAATATTTCACTTATTTAAATGTCAAAATATTCCTCAAAAAATACAACATTCTCAAAAACAAAAACAAAAACACACCAATAAACAAAAAAAAAACACACACAAATTTACACCTATGCTCCTCTCTGTCCCTTCTAGACTTTATGCAATTCTAACAAACTTGCCTCCTCAGAGTAGGGCAGATCCAATGCATTAGAAGGGAAACAGGAACCACTCAAGGCAAAAGACAAATAGAAAAGGGGTAGGGAAAGATACACACAAAAACAAAACTCTAAAAAATGTAAAACAAACATTGCCTCAACTCATCAAAAAGCTACATGCCCACTACCAGGAGACATCAATATATTACAGCACAGTACAATGAATTATGTTCCATGTGCCTTATTTAAGACAGGAAAATACAGTTTTACACATCTATTATCTTTTTGTAGACCATCAGAAAACTTAAAATTGATGTGTAAAAAGAAATATGGTTTAGTTAGCTGGAAATCAGAAATGTGTGGAACATCTGTCCCCCACCAATGTCAGATAAGAGGGCTACTACAGTAAGAGCCCAGAGGCTGGGCAATAAAGCAGTGAACTACACAAATAAATTTATGAATTTAACAATTAAAAGACTCTTAGGCCATGCAATTTAACACCAAAAAAACAATTAAAATGGGCAAAGGGCTTGAATAGATATTTTTCCCAGGAGGATATATGAATAGACGGTCAACATCTCTAATCATCAGAGAAATGCAAACTAAAACCATGATGAGATATCACCTCACACCTGTCAGAATGGCTATCATCAATAAATCATCAAACAAGTGTTGGCAAGGATGTGGAGAAAAGGGAACCCCCATGCACTGTTGGTAGGAATTCAAATTAAGGCAGCTGCAATAGAGAACAGTACGGAGGTTCCTCAAAAATTAAAAATGGAACAGCAATTCCACTTCTAGATATTACCCAAAGAAATCCAAAAAACTAATTCAGAAAGATATGCATCCCTATGTTCACTGCAGCATTATTTACAATAGCCAAGATATGGAAGCAACCTAAGTTTCCATCAACAGATGACTGGATAAAGAAGATGTGGCACATATATACAATGGAATATTATTCAGCCATAAAAAATAATGAAACCTTACCAACTGTGACAACATGAATGAACCTAGAATATTATGCTAAGTGAATTAAGTCGGACAGAAAAAGACAAATATGATACGCTTTCACTTATATGTGGAACCTAAAAAAATAAACAGAAACAGACTCATAGATACAGAGAACAAAATGATAGTTGCTAAAAGGTAGGGGGGTTGGGGGACTGAATGAAAAAAGCAAAGGGATTAAGAAGTATAAATTGGTAGTTACAGAACAGGCATGGGGATGTAAAGTACAGCATAGGGCATAGAGTACAATATTGTAGTAAGTATGCATTGTGCTTCTTGGGTACTAGATTTATTGGGGGATCACTTAGTAAGTATCTAAGTATCTAACCATTATGATATATACCTGAAACTAATGCAATACTGAATGTCAACTGTAATTGAAAAAAGAAAAGAAAAAAAGACTCAGGCAAATTGCAAACAATTTCTGTTCACCAGAGTACAAAGAACCTACAGCACTAACCATAATAAAAACAAATGGAGAAGTCCAAGTATTATTTGGAGTTTTCACCAACGGCACACTAATAGCCCTTGTTACCTGGGTAAAAGAAGTTTAGATGGAAAGAACACACATGATGAAATAAAGGTGGTGAATAGAGCAAGGCCACTAAAGAAAGAAAAGGAACCACAACTAGCTGACAGATGAGAAACTTATGCTGATGGTTGAAGAAGAAAGCAACTAACAGGGATGACCCGAAGTACTTCAGAAGTCATCTGGTTTACATACACTCAAGCTTAACTTGTTCTTGCTTTTCTTGTTGTGCAAGGCGAGCTGCAACTTCTTCAGGTGGTCGCTCCCTTACAGAAGTTGAGGATGCTTCCTCTTGCAGCAGAAGTAGAGAGGAAATCAAAATTCAGCACAGAATTTCGAAAGCTCACAGATTGCCAGCTATATCAACTGAGAGCATCACTCAATGACTCCAACATGAAGAAATAAGAAATCAGTTCTTAGACTCGTTTTCAAAGATTTATTCAGACTTTGAAATTGTAAAAATTACCTAAGCAAGTCTGCAGACTTAAAATCAATATAAATGTTTACTTACATGGTGTCTAGGGGTTGTCTAGGCATTGAGTAGTTCTGCTGAGCATATCATTTATTAAACCACAATATAAATAAACTACCTGAAGTTGCAGACTTGGGTTTTTCTTCATCAATGTGAGGGTGACCAGTTTTTATAGAATCCTCGTGCTGAACTGCAGGGGCTGGGACCGACAGTGTATCACCTGCTGCAGAAATAATTTTGGCTGCCTCTGTAGATGCTGTAATATATGTTACTCATGGTATTTATAGTTTCCCGGAATAACAGAGAAACACACAGGTATCCACTACTACTACCACCCACTTCATGTCTGACTCCTTAAAAACACAAATGGATGTGCCGCCACTATTCAAACACACAAATAGACAGGGGCACGGTCCATCACATACCCAAACCCAGAAGATACAACAGCTGGGAAACACTAGAGAAAAGAGTCTTGTTAGCATCCTCCTGCAGTTTAACCATTATTCTCAAGCAGGGCTTCTAGTAACAGTATTAAGTGCACTACATATCAACATATGAGAGGCATACATAAAAGATTTACATAACATGAAAAATAATAATAAAGGGGGAAAGAGCCTATAATGAAGAAGGCAGACAAAAGAAAGTAATTAACCAAAAAAAAAAATCATTTTTAATTGAAGAGTGGTAGAGATGAAACAAGAGGTGTGAGCAAAAACAGGAGACCAGTTTAAGCACAGGAAGATCTGTCAAGATAGTGAATTAGTGAAGAACAGAACTCTGTTAACATTCTTTCAGACATATTTTTAAAGAAAGAAAAGTCGAAAAAACTCAAGAGCTTATACATTATAAATAAAAGTGTTGAAGAGAAAATGAGTAATTATAGAGGTGGAATAAAGGGGAAAGGAGCAACAAAATGGAGAAAAATTTTAAAAAGAGATAAAGCTGGATTATCACAAAATCCATTCGCTTTCTGCTCTCCATTGGACCCTTGCGTATTCTCCACAAGAGTAATCTTATTAAAAGTCCGATACCAGTCCCCTGGCTCAGAGCCCTTCCCATCCCTCTCAGATATAAAGCAAAATTCTTTTTTTTTAAAGCAAATTCTTATGATGGCCTCCAGGACTGCCACAGTAGGCTTTCTGCTCCGGCGCTGGCCTCATTTGCTGGTGTTCTTCTCTTGCTCCCCAGCCCAGCTTGGCCTGCTCCTTGCCAGCCCTTGCACGAGCTAATCCCTCTGCCTGGGATGCCTTTCCCCACCAGCCTTCCAGGACGCACTTCCTCATCTCTTAGCCTTAGCTCAAATGAAACCTTCCAGGCGTATCTTTCCCTACTGACTCCATTAGAACTGCAATATTCCCTCCCACATTTACTTACCACTAACATCCTATACATTTCACTTGTGTATTTAACATATGATCTCCCTCCCCTCATCCCACTAAGGAATATTCCCAGAGTTTGTGTTTGCTAGTTTTTACTATTTATTCATTGCTATGTCCCCAGTACCTAGAAGACTGCTTGGCACATAGGAGTGAATATTTGCCAAATGGAAAAAAGTCAACTGATTTAATTGAGAAGAGAGGTGACTAAGGAGTTCAAAATAACTAGCCTAACTCTAACCTGTTCAGTAACACATTTGAAGTGTATCACAGAACAGGTCAGAGCTAGGTTCAGTGCAGTACACTAAGGTGGATTAATAAATCTTGATGGCAAAAAATATGTACAGATCTAAACTAGATCAGACACTTTAATCACTAAAAATAAAGAGGAGGAAAAAACTAGTGAACAGGGGAAAAAATAGGTGCAAAAAGAGAGTATGTAAATCTGAAGGGGAAAGCTAAGAGTCAGAGGGGAAAAAATAAAGTCTGTTGCAGGTAAGACAATTCTTAGCATTACCCTCACTAAGCAGCTATTTATAATAAAGCCCAATTCCATATCCCTCTCAACCTCTCAACCCCTACAATGAGAGTCCTTCATGCAGAAGGGCCGCCCCCATAACCACAGATGCAAATATATTAAAACAATTCATTTACCCATAATTTTAGAAGAATGATTATAACTGTATGTACCTGTTGAAGCTGGAGTGTCGCCCTTGTGTTTTTGGAGTTGTGAAGCAGGCAGTTTAGATTCTTTCATTACCTCTGATACACTGGAGATTTTTAGTGGACCAGACTCAATCTTGGAAATGAAAAACATTTAACATTTCTGATATAATACTGTTTATTCAAAAAGGCAATATACAGTAACATGTATTATTTCAACAATCAAGTCTTTCAGGCTTTTAACATAGAGTCAGCACTTTACAATATAATATTTTATTAACCATATTAAGAGAAGCCTTCATATTAAAAGAATGCAGTTCAAAAATTTCATTCCAAAGGATTAACAGTAACAAAGACTTCTCTTAGGGCAACTAGTACATGATGTATGAGTCTCCCTTTAAATACCACTCTTTTTACATAAACAATATTGAGAAAACTATTTCCATTTGCTTCCTAAATCATGTGTTACCTTCTGTATACATTCAGTTAGAAACAAGTGATTTTTATAGGCTCTGAGTAAAACTGGAATATACACACATAAACTTTCATTTCTTTAAACTAAAATAGGGTTATATTATACAAATTACCATGTAACTTGCTTTTTTCTCATTTAAGACTATATCATGGACATTCTCTTCCAGGTCAGGAAATTCTTTCTCGTTATATAATACCTAATTAAACTGCATACCTAATATAGTTGCAAAACCCATAATTTGGCCAATTACTCCCTTATCTTTGGTCGTTCAAGCTGTTTTCTGTTTTATTGAACACCCTTATCCATATAACTGAAAAGCACTATAGAGTGGCATCTGTAGGAGAGTTTGCCAAAAGAGGAATTTCGGGGTCAAAGGGATTGAATATTTTCAACATATATTAACAGATTACTTTCATATATGATTCTAGAAACTCATATTCTCACAATAAATGTGCTTGTGTGTGAATATGATTTCTAGACTTATTTTTTTTAATATTTTTATTTATTTCAGAGAGGAAGGGAGAGGGAGAGAGAGATAGAAACATCAATGATAAGAGACAATCTTTGATTGGCTGCCTTCTGCTAGCTTCTACTGGGGATGGAGCCCGCAAACCCAGGCATGTGCCCTTGACCAGAATCGAACCCAATACCCTTCAGTCCACAGGCCGACACTCTATCCCCTGAGCAAAACCAGCCAGGGCATAGCCTTATTTGTTTTATCTCTAATTTCTAATCCTGTGTCAAAACTTTATTGTATTATTAAAGAAGGATTATAACAAAGTCATTATCTGGAAAAGCAAGTATCATCTGACACATTTCAAAATATTCTTAGCTACATTATCTATCCCTCTATATCAGCGGTTCTCAATCTGTGGGTCACAATCCCTTTGACGGTAGAACGACCCTTTCACAGGGGTCGCCTAAGACCATCCTGCATATCAGATATTTACATTACAATTCATAAGAGTAGCAACATTACAGTTATGAAGTAGCAATGAAAATAATTTTATGGTTGGGTCACAACATGAGGAACTGTATTTAAAGGGCCAGAAGGTTGAGAACCACTGCTATATATAAACTAGAATTGTCTTCTCTGATTCTTCAACCTCTAGAAAAATCTATTAGAATTCTATTAGCTATGTGTGTATGCATGTATATGTCATTTCCCAACTATATACAAATTTAGGAGAAATTTGAGAGAAATAGATAAATTTGAGAGAAATGACATTTTTAACATGAGTCTCATCAAAGAATATAACATTTGTCTTTATTTAGGCAAGTCTTATTCCATGTCCATCAAAAAGATTTTAAGTTGACCTAACCGGTTTGGCTCAGTGGATAGAGCATCAGCCTGCAAACTGAAAGGTCCCAGGTTCAATTCCAGTCAAGGGCATGTACCTTGGTTTCAGGCACATCCCCAGTAGGAGGTGTGCAGGAGGCAGCTAATTGATGTTTCTCTCTCATTGATGTTTCTAACTCTCTATCCCTATCCCTTCTTTTCTGTAAAAAATTAACAAAATATATTTTTTATAAAAGATTTTAAGTTTATCTTCTCTCAATATTTACTGTCCATGCATAAATAACCATGTTGGCACTAAAAGGATTCCCATAAAATAAAATGTATATTTTTTAAAAGCAGTAAGTTGAGCCCTAACTGGTTTGGCTCAGTGGATAGAGTGTCGGCCTGTGGACTCAAGGGTCCCAGGTTCGATTCCGGTCAAGGGCATGTACCTTGGTTGCGGGCACATCCCCGGTGGGAGGTGTGCAGGAGGCAGCTGATAGATGTTTCTCTCTCATCGATGTTTCTAACTCTCTATCCCACTCCCTTCCTCTCTGTAAAAAATCAATAAAATATATATATATTTTTTTAAAAAGCAATAAGTTGAGCCTTGGACAGCATGCTCAGTGGTTAGAGCCATCAGCCCACAGCACCAAAGGGTTGAGGGTTTGATTCCTGGTCAAGGGCACATACCTGCGTGTGGGTTTAATCCACATGTTTGGGACATGTGCAGGAGGCAGCCAGTTGATGTGTCTCTCCCATCTCTCTCTCTCTCTCTCTCTCTCTCTCTCTCTCTCTCTCTCTCTCTCTCCCCCCCCCCAAAAAAAAAACAATGAAAAAAAATATTGTTAGCTGAGGATTAAAATATAAAAATAATTAAATAAATAAAAGCAATCTAAACTAATAAAAGCGTAATATTAAAATTAACCATTTCTTCGGGACGGCCTAAGCCACGCCCACCAGCCAATCAGAGTAACTGTATGCAAATTAGCCCAGCCAAGATGGCGGAGGCCGCAGCCCTGGGCTCCGCCATCTTGGGAGCCTGGGTCCTGGGAAGGCATCTGGCGCCCTGGGCCGCCAGATGCCTTCCCGGGC
>PVJC01020996.1:0-28648 GCA_004026665.1 Murina feae
ATCTGATAGCTTTACATAAAGTCCATACTAGTTTTACATTTTGTGATTGTATGATATAGTAGTGATGATAATAAAATTTATGGACTGATTTCTGTGTGCTGGTTATGTGTGGTATAATGTATGATCTGTATAGATACATTCCTAGGATTTGAGTCCAGGCCTTGCCATTTCCTATGTGTCCTTGAGCTGGTTTTGATTCTCTCTGGGCCTCAGTTTCTTCTGTAAAATGGGGATAAGATACATTATAGGATTAAATATAGAAGTGTATGTATATGTTTATGTATAGTGCTTAAAGTGGATTTAATATTTGGCCCTAAATGTTAGCTAGCAATAGCCCAATGGCAGTATTCATCATCAGCCATCAGCATCTGGTACTGCCTTTATCATTTCATTTGGAGGATGTGCTGGTGATATTTAGCCCTGTTGAACAGATGAAGCAACAATCAGAGATGAAGTGATTATTTGGAGCCACAAAGCTAAATAGATGAAAGAGCCAGATTTCAAACTAGACCTGTCCAGCTACATACTATACTTTTACAAGTTCTGAAAGCAGCTTATCTACAATATTTCTTCTGTAGTTCTCTTGATACTTGTAAGTTCAGGATTAACCTTACATAAAGATGTGAAGTTGATGCAGCTGAAGTCAGTCTTTCATAGTTTCTCCCCCACCCCCACCAAGGTTTGCTCTCCACCTGCAGACCTGCTCTGCTTTCCCCAGCTCCCACCCGTCCTGCAAAGCTACTCTTCCTTTTCTGAAATCCTTCCATATTATAGTTTTCTTCCCCATCTACATCTTTCTCATTCATTATTAGTTTATGAGAAGCCTGGTGCATGAAATTCATGTACTTGATGTTGGGGGAGGGGGGCATGTCCCTCAGCCCAGTCTGCACCCTCTTGCAATCCAGAATCACTTTTGCAATCTGGGACCGCTGGCTCCTAACTGCTCACCTGCCTGCTTGCCTGATAACCCTAACCACTCTGCCTGCCTGATCAGCCCTAACTGCTCACCTGCCTGCCTGATTGCCCCTAACCACCCACCTGCCTGCCTGATCACCCCTAACCACTCACCTGCCTGCCTGATTGCCCTAACCACCTCTGCCTCAGCCCCCACTGCTGTGGCTTCATCCAGAATGATGTCCGGAAGGTTGTTTGGCTGTCCGGTCTAATTAGCATATTACACTTTTATTATTATAGCCATTGGCCATTTTTTTCTTTTTAAAATTTGTATCAAAGATTGTATGAATTCAGTTGGAAATGAGTGACTTGAGGGTGGAGGGTATATATTCTCCTGGGGAGGTTAATTGGGGAACGTTCCCTTCCTTGGAGTATTATCAGAAGCATGAAATGATGGAGATTTTGTCACCAGTTTGGCTTTTATACTTATTCTTAAAAACATGTCCATGGCATCCTATGTAATAAAAGGGTAATATGCAAATACACTGAACGGCAGAATAACCAAACAACCAATCAAAGTATATGCTAATGATATGCTAAGGTTGCTCAACCAGTCTCTATGACATGCACTGACCACCAGGGGGCAGTTGCTCTGACTTGTTGGCCAATCATGACTGAGTGAGATGGGCTGGACATGCCGTGGAGCCCTCCCCAGGTCCCTCTCTGGCTGGCCAACCTCCCACATCTCTCCCTGGTCCTGATTGTGCACCAGTGGGACCCTTGGCCTGGTTTGCACCCTCTTGCAATTCAGGACCCCTTGGGGGATGTTGGAGAGCTGGTATCAGTCTAATCCTGCAGGCCAGGCCGAGGAACCCACAAATTCATGCACCAGGCCTGTAGTTTATAATAATCATTCTAACACATACTCTCTTAACCCGCTTCTCCCTGATGATGCACTTGTTCCTCTGGTCATGCTGGTTCTGTGATCAAATTACCTTCCCATTCTGCTTCTTAACACCCAAGGTTCTTTCAACCTTCCTTTTTAAAACTTAGAGACTTTCCCTAGTGTTATTTTGCCTAGAGACTTTCCCTGATGTTATGAAGTGCTTTGTTTTCTACCATAGATGGGGCTTGTTTTACGAAACATTTTATCCTGCTAATTTAACTCCTGAGAACACCATCAGACTGTATGTGAAGAACATGAAGTTCTATAGAAGGAAGGTGTTATGTACATTTATTTTTGTAAACTCAATGTAATCATAACAGTATTCTACAGTGTTACTTCTTTTTGGGAGAATTGAGATTATACCACTCCAAAATAACACAGTTTGAGATACTGCCATGGACCTAATGTATTTTTTGTGATTAGAATAGCTTCTTTGTTGGCTCTCCCTGACGGATTTTAATCTCCTGTCAGTCCCATATTGTTCTGTAGTCCCAGGGTGCATGCATTCTTTTCAGAAGAGATAACAGTTGATTTTGGCTTCCCAGGAATTGGCTCTGGCAAACCACTGCTTGCTTTTTAAAAAATTTTAATAGGAATATTGAAGTATAATTTAAATTTCACAAAATTTACCCATTCAAAGTATAAAATTCAACAGTCCAGCTTTAAAAGTTTTCTATCACCCTAAAAAGTCCTTGAACCTATTTGCATCAGCCCCTCCTCCCTCCTCTCCAACCAATGTAACCACTGATTTGCTTACTGTCTATAGATTTGTGTTTGCTGGGCATTTCGTAGAAATGGAATAATAAAGGATGTTGCTGTCTTTTGCATCTGATTTCTTTCATTCAGCAAAATACTTTTGAAAGACTCATCATCCATGCTGTAACATGTATCAGTAGCTTGTTGCTTTTTATTTCTTGTGGTTAATTGTATGGATATTCTACATTTTGTTTATCCATTCACCAGTTGGTGAAATTTTTTCATTTGGGGGTATGATAGGAATAATGCTTTTATGAACATTCACAGACAAGTCTTTGTGTAGATATATATATTCATTTTATTTAGGTAGATTCCTAGGGATGGAATTGCCATGTTATATAGTAAGTTTATGTTAAACTACTTTAAAAAATGAAACTATTTTACATTCCCAGCAGCAGTGAGAGAGACTTTCAGTTTCTCTACATCCTTGTCAGCACTTGGTTTTGTCTTGGTTATAGCCACTACAGTGGGTGTGTAATGGTATCTTACTGTGGTCTTAATATGCAGTGTCCTAATGAATGATAATGTTGAGCATATTTTATTCATTTTAATAGGTTGTTTGTCTTTTTATTATGGAGTTGTAATAGTTTTTTATATATTCTTTAAACAAGTCCTTTATTAGATATATGATTTACAAATATATTTTTATAAGTCTGTATCTTGGTATTTTATTTTTGAAAATTAAATATTTTAAATCACACAAGCTTTAAAATTTTAATGAAGTCCAGTTATTAATTGTTTTTATGATTTATGGTTTTTGTGCTATGTTAAGACCTCTTTGACTAATCCAAGGTCATAGAGTTTATTCCTAGAAGGTTTATAGTTTTAGCTTATATTTAGGTTTGTGGCGCATTTTTTATTTTTAATACTGACCTGAAGATATGTTTATTGATTTTAGAGAGGAAAGAAGGGAGGTAGGGATGTAGAAAGGGAGGAGGGAAAGGGAAAAGAGAGAGGAGGAGAGGGAGAGGGAGAAGGAGGGGGACAGGGAGGGGGAGGAGGAGGGAGAGGGAGAGAGGAGAGAGAAACATCCATTGGTTTGCCTCCGACACGTGCCCTGACCTAGTTATGTGCCCTGACTGGGGATCAGACCTACAATCTTTTGGCATATGGGATGATACTCCAACCAACTGAGCCAACCGGCTAGGCTTAAGTCTGTGGTACCTTTTGCGTTCACTTTTGTGTGTGCTATGAGACAAGGTTCTGAGTTACTTCTTTTTTTTTGGCATATTAATATTTAATTGTTCCAACACCATTTATTGAAAAGCATTTGACCATAAAATATAAAGGCTTATTTAAAGTATAAAATTCAATTATCTGGTGGTCTGTCCTTGTGCTGGAAGCACACTGTCTTGATCATTATAGCACTATTGCAAACATTGTATGCACATAGTATGAATTCTCCAAATTATTTTTCAATATTCTTTTAGACTGTTCTAGCACTTTCCATTTTCTTGTGTTTTAGACTTAGTTTTTCAATATCAACAAAAAGCCTACTGGGATATTGACTGGGATTGTTCTGAATCTATAGATCATTTTGGGGGAAATTGGCATTTTAACAATATTGAATCATCCAGTCCTCATGACTATTCCATAGCTGCACATTTATTTAGTCTTATTTGATTTATTTTATCAGTATTTTAGGGTTTTCAGGCTATAGTTCCTACAAATATTTTCTTAGACTTATGTATAAGTGTTTAATATTGCAGTTGTGCTAATATGATGCTTTTTTAAAAATCACCTTATTTTTAAAATCACTGTGTCAAGATTTGCTCAAACCTGTCAGTTGAATACGCCTATGTTATATTTGGCTAAATACCAAATAATGTCTTACAAAATGGAATACATAGCCTCTACTATTTTTCTTTCTTTCTTTTTTTTGAGATGTCTTAGTATTGTATCAACTTTATTTATTTATTTATTTATTTATTTATTTATTTATTTTTATCTTTATTGTCTAGATTATTACAGTTGTTCCTCTTTTTTCCCCCATAACTCCCCTCCTCCAAGTTCCCACGCACCCTCTGTCCTTACCCTCCCCCGTCCTCATCCATAGGTGTACGATTATTTTAATGTCCATTCTCTTCCCGCACCCTCAACACCCTTTACCCCCCAAAATTGTCAGTCCACTCCCTTTCTATGCCTCTGATTCTATTCTATTCACCAGTTTATTCTGTTCATCAGATTTTTTATTCACTTGATTTTTGGATTCACTTGTTGATAGATATGTATTTGTTGTTCATAATTTTTATCTTTACCTTTTCTTCATCTTCTTCTCAAAGGATACCTTTCAGCATTTCATATAATACTGGTTTGGTGGTGATGAACTCCTTTAGCATTTGTTTTTGTCTGTGAAGCTCTTTATCTGACCTTCAATTCTGAATGATAGCTTTGCTGGGTAAAGTAGTTTTGGCTGTTCATCACTTTGAATGTTTCTTGCCACTCCCTTCTGGCCTGCAAAGTTTCTGTTGAGAAATCAGCTGACAGTCATATGGGTGCCCCCTTGTAGGTAACTAACTGCTTTTCTCTTGCTGCTTTTAAGATTCTCTCCTTGTCTTTTGCTCTTGGTATTTTGATTATTATGTGCCTTGGTGTGGTCCTTCTTGGGTTACTTTTGTTTGGGATTCTCTGTGCTTCCTGGACTTGGAAGTCTATTTCTTTCACGAGGTGGGGGAAGTTTTCTGTCATTATTTCTTTAAATAGGTTTTCAATATCTTGCTCTTTCTCTTCTTCTGGCACCCCTATAATTCTGATGTTGGTACGCTTGAAGTTGTCCCAGAGACTTCTTACACTATCTTTATATTTTTTATTCTTTCTTCTTTTGGCTTTTCTGGTTGGGTGTGTTTTGCTTCTTCATATTTCATATCTTTGACTCTCATCTGCTGTTGGATCTCTGTATATTATTCTTTATTTCAGTCAGTGTATGCTTAATTTCTAGCTGGTCATATGCTCAAGGGTCTCACTAAATTTATCGGCAGTCTCTAGAGTATTCTTGAAAAGTCTTATAACTGTGGTTTTGAACTTTATATCCAGTCGTTTGCATTCCTCAATTTCTGTCATTTGTGACCTGCTTCTTAGTCTCTGCATTTTGGCTTTCTGTGTATAGGGCCCAGTGATTCAGCCTCCCCAATCACCTGGGGTGGACACTCTTGTTGTACGCCTTTGAAGTGGTGCACAGTCTTGTTATAGTTATCACTGGGAGGTATCACTGGGAGGAAATGACCTGCAGGCCTTTCTCTTCGTTGTTTGAGGTTTGGATCTTTTGGAGTTCTGTCCCAGCTGCAGACCCTTAGGTTATGCTGAAGGCTGGCAGGTGCACAGCTTGGGAGGGGTTGTAGGTGGGGTGGAGCAGGGTCTCAGAATCACCGGAGTGGAGCAACCTGTAATGACTGTCCCTCCGCTGACGCTGCAGTTTCTCCTGGGTTTGGCGTCTCCAAGCCCTGGGGTCTGCGCACGTCTGAGACCTGGTATCTCTATGTCAGTGTCGCTGCGAACAGCACTGCTAGAATGCCACTGGTCTTCCACCCCATTGTCCTACAACCCGCGTCACATTCAGTGTTACCCCATAGTTTATAATCTCCTTCCAAGCCGTGGACCCGAGCGCAACTGCCGCCACCCTTTCACCCGCACTGCTGCGCCGCCTCGCCGCCGCACCACTGCCTCCGTTCAGCGCATCAGTACCTCTGTTTTGGCGCCGGGAGTTTCTACTCAGTCTCCAAGCACTCTTTCTCTTGCCTTCTAGTTGTAAAGCTTCCCCTCACTTGGTTCTGGAGGATGGCTGTTTATCGGTATAGTTGTATTCTTATAATGTAGTTGTGGAGGCTGCGCATTTAGGTATATACCTCATGCCACCATCTTCTCTATTTTTCATTTGTAGTTACTAAGAGGTAAATAAAAGGATAAGCAGTTTAGTTTCTATTACTTTGTCTCAGTGACTGGTCAGTAGTTGTTTAGTAAGACTGTCATAGTCTGTATATATTATTAATCACGTGAAAACACAGCTCTTTCTGTCCAGAAAAGGTGGGCACATAACCTCCTGTCGGTTCTTCCGTAGGTGTCACAGTTTCCCTGGAGGTCTCAGAGAGCCCTGGGAGTGTCCAGGTGGCCCGGGGCCAGACAGCAGTCCTGCCCTGTACTTTCACTACCAGTGCTGCCCTCATCAACCTCAATGTCATTTGGATGGTCATTCCTCTCGCCAATGCCAACCAACCTGAACAGGTACTTCTGTTCCACCTGTGCTGCTTCTAGGATATTAATCTTTTCCGAGGAGGTGGATAGGAAAGCATCCTGAGTACATGTTTGATTTCTAGAGAAAGGTGGCATGTTCAGTGTGCGCCACCTGTGCTGCTTTAAGTCCCACTCCTGCATTAAGTCAACTATCAGAAGAGTCTTTTTAGAAAAATTAACAGATGTCAAGGGTATCTTCCTGAGAATTTTATGTAGGAACGTGGAATTTCCTTTAAAAAATCACTGACAGGAAATGCCAAGACTGATTATATACCAAAGCAAAATACATTTTGAAAGGCAAGGACTGGAACTAGGTGGATGAGAAAGTACTTTTTAAAGATTGTGATAATATTAAGAAAGTAGTACTTGAATTATTTGGCTAATTTTACAAGTATTTTAAACAAAGCCAGCTGGCATATTGGAGTCTCAAACAAATTAGGGTATATGAAAATAGAAGTTATTTCCTAATAAGGTGTATCATTTATAGGCAAAAGACCCATAATATGTGCTAGCCACTGCAGAAAAGAATGCTCAGAAGATTAATGCATTGTGATTACCACTATACCTTTATTCCCAGAGTTAATTATTTCTGTTATGAAGCTTTCCTGCTTCACTAGACTTATCACCACCTAAAAATATTTGATAAGCTGAATTTTCTGAAGGGATTTGGGCTGGCAGGAAAGGGTGAGAACATAACCTCCTGTTCATTCCTCTGTAGGGGAACAAGTAGATTTAATTGGAACTTCTTGAATTTCTTTAAACTATGGAACTTGTGTAATTGGACTGAGCCTTTGAGATCATTTTGTTCAACTTCATCATCTTAGGAGTCAATGATTGAGTCAAACAGGCAAAGAAAGACTTGGCCGAGGTTATGCAAACATTTACTGGTAGAGTTGAATAGAACCAACTCCCCCACTCTCAGACCTAAGGGCTTTTTGCAGCACCACTCCTCTGAGTCCCCTCCCATGAATAGTTAACTTTGATAATAGAAACTGATATAAGAACAGCAATCATGGGCTTATAACTCTCCTTCCCTTTTATGACATTCATCATTACCTGTGATCTATTTTGTGACCTAGTAAACATGAGAATAGCAGTGCTCATTAAAAATTTATTTTAATTTGGATCTAATTTTTTGAACTAGTAAAAATATGTATGGGCTGATAGTAGCATAGCATACTTCATTCTGATGAGTTAGGTAAGGAAATAATGTTATTCTAATTTGGTATGTAAGAATTTAGAATCCCTAGATATTTACAGACAGGTGTTATAGTCAGAACTTGGTGGCAACTCTAAGTTAGAAATAAAGTTTTCTAATGTTCGGTGCCGTCTGCTGTTTACTAGGTAGTTAAAGTTCTGTGCCCAGAAGGAGATGCAGTGGCCAGTTTATTGACGTTGCTTTCTTTTACAGGTCATTCTGTATCAGGGTGGACAGATGTTTGATGGCGCCCCCCAGTTCCACGGCAGAGTAGGATTTGCAGGCACCATGCCAGCCACCAATGTCTCTATCTTCATTAACAACACTCAGCTATCAGACACTGGCACCTACCAGTGTTTGGTTAACAACCTTCCGGATAGAGGGGGCAGGAACATTGGGGTCACCGGTCTCACAGTCTTAGGTGAGTGACAGCAAATGTCCCAAGCAAGCACTTAGACTTGACTTACGAATCTCCCCCCAAGCACGTTTACTTCTACCTGTCCTGCACTCACAGTCCGCGAGTGTCCTTCCCATGCCAGCTCTCTGCCCAGCCCACATGCACTCTGCTTCTCCGTGCTTCTTAGTCTCCCCCACCCCTGCCCCCTGCCACACTCCATTTTAGTTGCTCTCTAAAGTTCCCTTCCTGGATAAAGATGATGTACAATACCATCACAAGTGGCCTCTCACTTTCCTCAGGATTCTGCAGGATAGGCTGTATCATTGAGAGCAAGTTAAATCAAGAGTTATTTATGAGTATGAAGCGGAAGTTTCAGCCCATGTAAAAATAGTTAACTACTTCATCATGTCTGTGCAACTCTGAGTAGGCTCAGGTTTACACTTCTTATCCTGGCATGATTTTAATAATACCTCCTCTTACTCTCAAACATATCCTTATTTAAATGATAAGGTATATGATCAATTTGGTCTTAATACCAAGACCAAATAGATTAGGGCCTTTTCCAAGGTTATATAGACAAGAAGCACAATAAAGTTTAGATTAAAATATAGGTCTCTTGACTCAAATAAGTGTTCTTTCCATTATACTGGCAAGTTAGACTGTCTAATACTTAATGATATTCACTCTCAAACATATTTTATTTCTCAGTTCCACTGCCTCTGAAGGAAAACACTGCCTCTGAAATAGATGCTTAGGGCAGAAGCGGCTAAGTGCAGTTCATTTGGGGAGGCTGAGGAAGCGCTTAGAAAAGGCTGATGCTTTTGATGCTCCTTCATCCTACGCGAGTCTCAGAACCTGCTCCCATGCTCCTTGGCAAGCTCTCTCCTTGTCCCTTCCGTTATTGAGTCACTCGAGGACACCCATGTCGGGGGTTCTTGACATTTTTCTTCCTTGGGTGAGGATATGCTATAGCCTTGGTGCCTTGTCCTCCCGTTATCAAACAGATTAAAAAAACTAAGAGCCAGGTTGGAGAATTCTATCCTAGAAGTATCATTCATTCTAATATTTTTAAATTGGAGGCTTTAAGATACTCTTGAGTGCTGAATACTATTGGAATTTAATATTATGTTGATGCTTATGCCTGTAAGTTAGATAACTAGCTTCCCACATTCTCCAAGTTTACTTTTATTTTTTTTTCATTTTTTAAAGGAAGGAACAAAGCCTTTAATTTATTTTATAGTTAATGCTGCCTTCAGAGAATTACGTTGGTTTCCCCTCATAGCGTCACAGTGGCAATGTTGAAGGCACTAAACTGAGTCACAGTTTGTTTATCCTATCACAGCGGGGAGGGTACTCTGAGATTTTTTTTCTCTTCCTACCTCTAGGTCACTCGCATTGTTCTCTTTTCCTCCATCTACCCTCTTTCCTGGTTCTTGCATTTATTTCTCATTCATTCATTCATTCATTCATTCATTCATTCATTCATTTTTGCAAGATAGAACACATTTACTGAAAAGCCATTAGCATTACAAGTACATCATTACTTGGACTTAATCTCTACTGCCTGTATTTCCTAATAAGGGGCTCCCAGCCATAGGCTTACTTTCTTTATATTTTTTTGCTTGCTTGTTTTATTTTTATTTTTTGCTATGAATCACCACCTTCTTCCTTTAGTGTTTTCCCCAGTAACTTTTTATTTCATGGCCTTTGTGTCCCCATCCGCCTTAATGATTAGAAAATGTGCGCTGTGTTACTGTCAAGTAGCAGGGAGACTTGAACCTTATCATAACTTCCCCTACCACAGAGCAGCTAGGCATAAAGCAGCTCTGCCTGGTTTTTGTTTGTAAAGTGACAAAGGACCTTGTTGAGGTGCTCTTAGCCAGAGTGGAGCTGGCAGGGTGAGTGGTCACTCTCCCTCGAGGTATCTTCTCTACAAGTGGCCTCTTTCAGTAATGAAAAAAATTAACTGTGGTAAAATACATGTAACATAGCATTTACAGAGCAGTTCAGTAGTGTTAAGTACCTTCCCATTATTGTGTAACCAATCTCCATAACTACTTTCACTTTGCAAAACTAAATAAAGCTCTGTACCCATTAAACAGCATGCCACTCTACCCCCAGCTGATGGAGACCACCGTTCTACTGTCTGTTTCTATGAGTTTGATTACTCTGGATTTCTCATATAAGTGGAATCATACTTTGTCTTTTTATGACTAGCTTATTTCACTCAGCATAATGTCTTCAGGGTTCATCGATGTTGTAACGTGTCAGAATTTTCTTACTTTTCAGGTCTAAGTAATATTTCATTATAGTCATTCTGTGATATGTATAACTACATTTCATTTACCCATTCATCTATCTATAGACACTTGGGTTGTTTCCACCTTTTAGTATTGTAAATAATGCTGCTGTGAACATACATATTCAACAGTGTTTTTAAAGGCAATATGTTGAACAAAGGATCTCAAGAATTCTTTAGAGGAAGCAGAGTGAAAGCAAGTCCATAAGATATCTTGAAAATATGACCAGAGAGTGTAACCCCTTTTACATACTCGTTCCCTGCGAACTGACATTGTAGGCACCTATGCCCAAGGCCTGTGACTAGTACATGTCTGTCACAGGCTTCACTCAGGTAGTCTCCTGGTATGTGTTCTAAAAGCAGTGGAGTTCCAGTGTACTGAATGCTGGCTCTCAACTCTGTCATTGTTTGGCTTGTAGTGATTGCATACTTGGTTGCTTATTCTTCCTATTATAGTTCCCCCTTCTGCCCCTCACTGCCAAATTCAAGGATCCCAGGATGTCGGCAGCGATGTCATCCTGCTCTGCAGCTCTGAGGAAGGCATTCCTCGACCAACTTACCTTTGGGAGAAGTTAGATAATACCTTCAGACTACCTCCAACAGCCACTCAGGGTATGTAGAGTGTTGCTTTACTCATTTAATTAGTTATTGTGGAAAATTTCTATTCTAAGACTCACAGAGTAATAGCTTTCATAGATTTTAAAACACACACACACATCGTATTTGTAACTGCTGAAAAAGCTATCTAGATCATTTTGTGTTTTCAACTATAAAAAGAACAACACGTTTTATTATATCTTCTCATTCCTGGTTTTATGAAATGTAGATTATTCAAGGGTAACTATATATGGAAATTCTGTTCCATCATAGTGAAGATTTTAAAATAGCTCAATGGTAGCTTCTTTATATTGTTAACTGTAAGATAATCCTTGAAGTTCATCGCTGAGAATCCATTTCCTACTTGAGACGCAATTGCCTACTTTAGTATGAGGAACATCTGCATGGTCATGGAAGGGCTAATCATCCTGTTTGCAGCCTCATGTCTAATTAGAGGAGGAAGATGCGAAAGAGAACAGGAAAAGGCCCCGCCGATCATCCAGGAGTTGATCACACCAGACAGGTATACATAGAGAAGGCATGAACATCACTGATGGTTTTCTACATGTTAATCCAGCTACTTATATTTGATATTGAAAGAAACACCCCTGAAAAATTGAGGAAAATGTATGAAATAAAATGAGGAAAATTATAAAATTATACATAAAATCTATTTTTAAATTAGGAATTAGCAATCTCAGGTATTGCATCATCTATAATACAGAACATGTTTCCTGCAGCATTTTCAGGGCAGATGTAAAAATCTTAAAGAATTGGCAGTTAATGGAGAGATCTAAAACAACCCTAGTTATGCCAGAGTAGTGTGAACCATGGAAAAGGGAAGTCCTAAGTTGTATGTGATGCTACACAAATGAAAGAACCAGGACCACCAACTTCTTAAAGAGCTTGTAGGTTTTCTTTCAGAATCACAACAGAAATATCATGGCTCTCCCATCACCTTTAAGTTAACTTAGTCCAAATTGCATTATTTTAAAACATTTCTTTCAACATAATATTTTTGTTACAGTTAATAATGATTACTTCAATATCGTTGTTCTCTACTGATTTTTTTATTGATAATTTTTTTTAGCCACATTGTGGGTTAAATAGCTTTATTTCTGTACTAACCGGATCTCATCATTCTAAGTGGTATGTTTGAAATAGAACTTGTCTTCAAATCCTGAAATTATATTTAAATTCTAGGTTTTTCAGTGACAGTTTTCTGTGGTAATTTACCTCTTTTGACCTGTGTTACCTTTTGTAAAATAATGAGGTTAAACAGTATCTTGAAGATGATATTGTTCATCTTAAGATTTTCTGATTTATTTTGTAATATTTCTTTGAAATACTGGATTGAGTTTGGAATTACAAATGAACATTTAAAAGTGGTTGTTTGTATATAAGTTGTGAAATATCTGTAGAAAAAACTTTCCATACCTTTGTATCAGTCAAATTTTTTAAAAAAATTGATTTCAGAGAAGAAGGGTCAGGGAGAGAGAGAGAAACATCAGTGATGAGACAGAATCATTGATCAGCTGCCTCCTGCACACCCCCTACTGGGGATTGAGCCTACATTCCAGGTATGTGCCCTTGACTAGAATCGAACCTGGGACCTTTCGGTCTGCAGGCTGGTGCTCTGTCCACTGAGCCAGACCAGCTACAGCACTTTCTTTTTTTATATTTTCTTTGCAACTTGAATATTCTTTGATTCTTTGCATATAAAAGAGAATTGGGATGCAAATATGAAAATGTTTGTCTTTTATAATTCAAACTCTGGATCAGTTATCAGAATTACTTTAGATAATTTCATGTTTCATAATGCACATTACATGAATCTGAGTTTTATTTTAAGTCTACCTCTTGATAGCTACATAAATAAAGTAGATCTCAAAATAACATTTAATCTCAATGTAAGTTTTTTTCAGATTTACTTTACTAATATGTTTGCAGTTGCTTAATATAAACTCAGGATGCATCTCTGAGAAAAGAATGTTTGACATCGGGAGAGCATCCCAGATGTCTGATTAGTGACAGGCGCATAATATGTGGGGATTAAGGAGATAAAACAATTACCATAAATGCAATGTGGAATTTGAAATTAGAGTCTGGATGGAGAAAGAAATAGCCAAAAAGAACATTATTGGGACAATTGATGAAATCTGAGTATAAACTGTGGGTTGGATAATACTGTTGTACCAAGTTAAATTTCTCGACTTGGATGCTTGTCCTGTGATTGTATGAAGAATGTTCTTAGGAAATACTAAGTACTTAGTTATAAAGAGGCCAGATGTCTTCAACTCACTCTTTTTAAAAAAAAACAAAACAAAACACCAAATATTTTATTGATTTCAGAGAGGAAGGGATAGGGAGAGAGAGAGAGATGATGATGATGATGAAGGTGAGTCATGGATCAGCTGCCTTCTGTACTCCCCCACACTGGGAACCTAGCCTGCAGCCTAACTCAGCGTGTGCCTTGACTAAAAATTGAACCTTGACCTCCTGATTCGTGGATCATTGCTTAACCACTGAGTCACCATGTCCAGGCTTCAACTCACTCTTAAATGGCTCTTAAAATATTTATATGCTTAGTGAGAAAATTATAAATCTATTTAATAAGGCAAAATATGAACAGCTGTTGAATCTGAGTAGATGATCAACAATATATAGAGTTCCTTGTGACAGTCTTGCAACTTTCTGTAAATTTAAAATTATGACAAAATGAAAGTTACCCAAAAGTTGTCCTCATATAGTTCATATGTGGATAGTCAGGAGATGAGTAGATTTAGAACCAGTATCCTAGGAGGTACACTTCATTTTCATATGGAGAAATAATTGTGGATTCAGTATTATTCTTTTGGTATAATTATTTTGAATTCTAAGGTAAGTAAAAACTGTATTTAAGGTTGATATTATTTCAAGTAAAATGTAGCCCTTTGGTCTGTGCTTCTAAGGTTTGTACAACTGGCCCAGGTGCCACTAAGTGGAAGTGTAATGCCCGAGACAGTTCAGCAGCCTTTAATCAGGGGCCTCAAGCAGGGACAGTTCCACTGGGCAGTGTCTGGAGATGTTGTTGATTGGCACAGCTGGGAGGAGGTGCTACTGGCAGCTCCTGGGTAGAGGCCAGGACTGCTGCTAATAAACGTCCTATAATGCACGGGACAGCATCCACAATGAAGAATTATCCAGACCAAAATGTCAGTAAGTGAATTACATTAATAGATTTTCAAACATTGCAACATCCTTACATTTCTGAAAGTCTGTTTGTGGTTATTTTAAAACAAACTGCTCCACTCAGAATCCCAATATTTTAATGGAATTTTTGCATCTGTGATCATAAGTGAGGAGAACGGCTTATGAATTTTCTGCCTTCTATTGTCCTTGGTTCAATTTTAGTATCACATTGTATGGTGGCCTCAAAAGGAATTGGACGGCTTTTCTTCTTTTTCTATTTTCTGCAACAGCATGAATAAGATAGAGATTATCTGATTATTTTTATAAAATTTGCCTAAGCTTTGCCTTGCTGTTATGTTTTGTTGGTGGATTTTTGACTATTGATTCAGTTTCTCTAATGGTATAAATTTATTTTTATTTTTCTTTACCGCTTTTCAAGAAAATTTCTGTTTTTGGGTCAACTTTATATACATATTGTCATCAAATTGTTTTTGTATACAGAGAAGAAGAGTGTATCTTAGAGCATTCTAGAATTAGAGGATGTGATTGGAATCTTCAGATATTATTGGCTATGTGACCCTGTGCCTTTGTTTTTCCCATTGTGGCTTTCTTTGGTTAATTCTTGCTGGCATGTTTCAGGTGTCCTTGCTTTATGTTTTAGGTATATCTCCTGTAAATAGCATGTGTCTGGATTTAGTTTGGTTTTCAGTTTGCAATCTGAAAGCCTTTGTCCATTGTTTGATACATTTATATAAATTGTGATTATGGATATATTTAGATGGATTTCGAATATTTTGTTTTATATTTATCCTCCCTTATATCTTTTACTGATTATTCCAGTGTTCTTTACAAATTATGCCTTTTTTCTTCATGGCTCCTAAGGAATCCTCTGTTGTCCTCATCCTATATAATATGCAAATTGACCAAACGGCTGAATGAGCAGTCGCTATGACATGCACTGATCACCAGGGGGCAGACGCTCAATGCAGTCCCCCTGGCGACTCTCACAGGGGGAACACGACTCAGCCATAAGCCTGGCTCACAGCTGATGAGCACAGCGGCAGTGGTAGGAGCCTCTCCTGCCTCTGCAGCAGCACCAAGGAGCAGCGACCTGAGCAGTAAAGAGCAGCAAGAAGGCAGGCAATAAGGAGCAAGGAGTCCAGAACTTCGAGAGGAATGTCCGCCTGCTGGCTTAGCGGGCCTAAGCCGGCAGGTGCACATCCCCCGAGGGGTCCTGGACTGCAAGAGGGCACAGGCTGGGCTGAAGGACATCCCACCCCACCCCAACCATCTGAGTGCATGAATTTCATGCACCAGATCTCTAGGCCATTTATAATTGAAGTAGGGGCCTGGTGCACAAAAATTTGTGCACTTAGGGGGGTCCCTCAGCCCGGCCAGTGCCCTCTCGCAGTCGGGTACCCCTCAGGGGATGTCCACCTGCTGGTGTGCCTGGCCAGCCTGGGTGAGGGGCTGATGGCTGTTTGCAGGCTGGCCAAGCTCCCCAGTGGGGACCCTCACCCCTTGGGGGTGTGGCCAGCCTGGGTGAGGGGCTAAGGGCTGTTTTCATGCTGCCCACAGTCCCTTCAGGATTTGGGTCTCTACTGCGGTACCTGGCCAGCCTGGGTGAGGGGCTGGGGTCATTTTCAGGCTGCCCACAGCTCCCATTGACCCAACATCCCAGGGAGGCCACTGGCTGGAATCCAGTTTCTGGGGTTTATTTATCTACTATAATTGACACTTTGTTACCTTGAGCTAGGCAGGTAAAGAAGCCTCCTGTTTGCTTCAGCTCTGTGGCTTCTATAATTGAAACATTGTTGCCATGAGCAGAGGCCCAGCCAGCCTAGGCAGGCAGTTGCAATGGAAGCCTCCTGTTTGCTCTAGCTCCATGGCTTCAGGCCTCCATCTTGGCTGGGTTAATTTGCATACAGCCACTCTGATTGGCTGGGGGCATTGGCTTGGCTGGTGGGCATGGCTTAGGTGTCTCGGAGTGATGGTGAATTTGCATATTACTCTTTTATTAGAGTAGATAGCACAGTGGAGAGAGATAATGAGCTCCCTTTCTTGCTGAGAACTCTGCAGAACTTTGTGTGGAGATCACGGATAGACCATGAGAGTATCTCATCACCATAGTCCAGCACTTACATGTTATGGGGAGAAGCCTGAGGTCTGGGGAGGACACAGGGCTTGCCTAGGGTCTGTGGATAGAAAGCACTACTGTTCCTCTTCCATGTTAGGGAGCCTCAGGCGTCTTGATTCTCCTTCCTGAACTTCTCCTACTGAACCCCTCCCCATTGAGAGTGTTTCTATAATTCTAGGAGAGTAACAAAGTCTTCACCCACTGAAGTTGCTGAATAAACAGGCGCTTATTTTTCTCTTTATCATTCTGACTGAAGACAAGAGCAAGTTCCATGGGATGCGCTCCCTGATCTTAAAAAATTAAGGTAGTCACAACTGTGTTTGTTTTTCTGTACATTCCTCCATTCTTTAAAGATGTGTATGTATGCACATACATAGATATAACCCTTATTCTGTATAACTACTTAAGGATAGGGCATTATGGAAGGTAGAGAGACATAAATGCAATTAAACATATCATTGCCTGGCGGCTGGTGTGGCTCAGTGGTTGAATGTTGACCTATGAACCAGAAGGTCATGGTTTGATTCCCCATCAGGGCACAGGCCAAGGTTTTGGGCTTGGTCCCCAGGAGGGGATGTACAGGAGGCAGCTAATAGATGATTCTCGTCATTGATGTTTATGTCCCTCTCCCTTCTTCTCTGAAATCAATAAAAATATATTTAAAAAATCAAAGATACATATTGTCTATAAAAGAGACACATAGAAAGATTCTAGAGGTCTGGTTCATGAGTTTGTGCACGGGTGGGGTCCTTTGTTGTGGCCTGCGGGGATTGGGCTGAAACCGGCACCTGCGGCTCCTGCCTGCCCCTCCCTCTCATTCCTGCCCCGCTATATGTGCCGTGGGCTTGTGCCCAGTCAGTCCTCATTAGGAGAGGCTCATGTGATTCTATGTAATCCTATGTAATAAAAGGATAATATGCAAATTGATCCTAACAGCAGAATGACTGGGAATGACTGGTCACTATGACACACACTGACCACCAGGGGGCAGATGCTCAATGCAGGAGCTGCCCCTGGTGGTCAGTGCACTCCCACAGGGGGAGCTCTGCTCAGACACAAGCCAGGCAGATGACTGCCAGTACAGTGGTGGTGGTGGGAGCCTCTCCTACCTCCTTAGCAGTGCTAAGGATGTCCAACTGCAGCGTAGGCCTGCTCCCCGCTGGCAAGTGTACATCCCCCAAGGGCTCCTGGTCTGCCAGAGGGATGTCTGACTGCTAGCTTAGGCCCAGTCGTGTGGGGAGCGGGCCTAAGCCAGCAGGTGGACATCCCCCAAGGGGTCCCAAACTGTGAGAGGGCACAGGCTAGGCTGAGGGACCCCCCGAGTGCACAAATTTTTGTGCACCGGGCCTCTATAATAATAAAAGGGTAATATGCTAATTAGATCGGACATTCTTCCTGACAAAGCCAGAGCTGGAGGGAAGCCAGCCTAGGTCCCAGGTGTCTGCTGGTGGCTGGAGGAGAGAAGCTCAGGCACTGGGTGCTGGAGGGAAGCTGGTGCCAGCAGCCGGGGGAAGGAATGCCTATTCTTGCATGAATTTTCTTGCATCAGGCCTCTAGTGTTGTTAAGAAAGGGGATCCAAATATCACATTTTTCAGATATTGCCCACTAATGTTCATTGCTATTTTCCAGTGTTTGAATGTTTGCTGTAGAGTTCAGTTCTTTGTAAATGCTTCAAAAGCAGAAATGCAAAGAGAAGGAGATGGGAATGTTGCTGTAGAATACACTTTCATGAAAACAGAAATGGATTTAAAATCCGAATCAGCAAAAGCAGTATCTATTTCAATGGCAAAAGCAAAATCAGGCCGAAGAGACAAAACACTTCCAATCTAAACTAATAAAAGCGTAATATTAAAATTAACCATTTCTTCGGGACGGCCTAAGCCACGCCCACCAGCCAATCAGAGTGACTGTATGCAAATTAGCCCAGCCAAGATGGCGGAGGCCGCAGCCCTGGGCTCTGCCATCTTGGGAGCCTGGGTCCTGGGAAGGCATCTGGCGCCCTGGGCCGCCAGATGCCTTCCAGGGCGGAGAAGCCTTCCAGGGGAAGTGGGACCCTGCGGCCCCCTGCTGGGAGGCCGATCCGATGGCCAGCAACACCAGAACGGCCTTCCAGGGGAAGCGGGACCCCGCAGCCTCCTGCTGGGCGGCTGATCCGGTGGCCAGCAACACCGGAATGGCCTCCCAGGCGGAGAAGCCTGGGGGTGGGGGGACCCCATGCCCTGTCCTGGGAAGCCTATGGGGTGGCCAGCGCCACTCCATTGCTTCCCAGGCAATGGCCCAGAGGGTCAGTGGGAGCTGTGGCCAGCCTGAAAACTGCCCTTGGCCCCTCATCCAGGCTTGCCACACCCCTTGGGGTGAGGATCTCCATTGGGGTGCTTGACCAGCCTGCAAACAGACATTGGCCCCTCACCCAGGCTGGCCAGGCACACCAGCAGGTGGCCATCCCCAGAGGGGTCCCAAGCTGTGAGAGGGCACAGGCCAGGCTGAGGGACCTTCTCCCCCACCACCCCAGTGCACAAATTTTTGTGCACCAGGCCCCTAGTGTTAAATAAAAGAAATGAGCCAGTACGAAGCAGATGTACCCTAACGTCTGCCTTGAAGGTGCTTTGGACCTTCTCTTAATGGGTATAGGTTCTCTTCCTGCCATTCGCCATCTATATCTTAATTCAGCATTACCTCAAAAATGAAATAAAATTTTCTACCTCTGGAAAATTTGGCATGAAACAAAGATCAAGTCTGTTGAATAGTGCACTTAATGCTATATTGTTTTAAAATGTTCTTTTAGAATGACAGAGCTTAAATATTAAGTATTGTGATACTACCTTTGAGTATTTAAATAGACTTTAATTTGGCATTTAGTTTTACTGTTTTTTTTTATTATCAGATGTTTATATCAGTTTGAGATCATGTTTTACATATTACTGAAATGTATTATTTTGCCATAGTATAGTCAATAACCCATCTATTTATTTATTTATTTATTTTTTATCTTTATTGTTCAGATTATTACATTGTTCCTCTTTTTCCACCCATAGCTCCCCTCCTCCCAGTTCCCACCCCACCCTCTGTCCTTACCATGCCCCCCCCGCTGTCCTCATCCATAGGTGTACGAGTATTGTCCATTCTCTTCCCGCACCCCCAACACCCTTTACCCCCGAAAATTGTCAGTCCACTCCCTTTCTATGCCTCCGATTCTATTCTATTCACCAGTTTATTCTGTTCACCAGATTTTTTATTCACTTGATTCTTAGATTCACTTGTTGATAGATATGTATTTGTTGTTCATAATTTTTATCTTTACCTTTTTCTTCTTCCTCTTCTCAAAGGATACTTTTCAGCATTTCATATAATACTGGTTGGGTGGTGATGAACTCTTTTAGCTTTTTCTTTTCTGTGTAGCTCTTTGTCTGACCTTCAATTCTGAATGATAGCTTTGCTGGGTAAAGTAATTTTGGCTGTAGGTTCTTGCTATTCATCACTTTGAATATTTCTTGCCACTCCCTTCTGGCCTGCAAAATTTCTGTTGAGAAATCAGCTGACAGTCGTATGGGTGCCTCCTTGTAGGTAACTAACTGCTTTTCTCTTGCTGCTTTTAAGATTCTCTCCTTATCTTTTGCTCTTGGCATTTTAATTATGATGTGTCTTGGTGTGGTCCTCCTTCGGTTCCTTTTGTTTGGGGTTCTCAGCGCTTCCTGGACTTGGAAGTCTATTTCTTTCATCAGGTGGGGGAAGTTTTCTGTCATTATTTCTTCAAATAGGTTTTCAATATCTTGCTCTTTCTCTTATTCTGGCACCCCTATAGTTCTGATGTTGGTGCGCTTGAAGTTGTCCCAGAGACTCCTTACACTATCTTCATACTTTTTGTATCTTTTTTTTTTCTTTTCTTTTTTCTTTTGGCTGGGTGGGTTTTGCTTCTTTATATTTCATATCTTTGACTTGATTCTTGCGATCCTCTCGTCTGCTGTTGGATCTCTGTATATTATTCTTTATTTCAGCCAGTGTATGCTTAATTTCTAGTTGGTCCTTTTTCATATCCTTGAGGATCTCATTAGATTTATTGAGGGTCTCACTAAATTTATCGGCAGTCTCTAGAAAATTCTTGAAAAACTTAATAACCGTGGTTTTGAACTCTATATCCTGTCATTTTCTTTCCTCCATTTCTGTCATTTGTGACATGTTTCTTTGTCTCCTCATTTTGGCTGCTTCCCTTTCTGAGTTAGGTGATCACTGAGAGGAATTAACCTCTAAGTCACTTTGTTATGAGAGTCAGCTGTGTTTACAGTGGGAGAACTTCTGTGCTGGAGACGCCCTTATGGGGCAAGGGTTGTTTCAGTGGGGCTTTGTGCTCACTGCGTCTTCCCCAAGTGTGTTCCTTGTGGATCTGAGTTTTATTTAAGATGGTCCCACTCTGGCCACTGGGTGAGGCTGGCTCTTGTATCTTTAAGGAGGTCTTGATTTAGCCCTTGCCTTAGGCTACTCAACCTTTTGTATGCAAAAGCCTCTGACACAGCTTGGGAGGGGCAGGGTCTCAGGGAGTCTGCAGGGCAGGGCAGAGCAAATAGTTGTGGCCGCTTGCTTCTCAGCCCTGCGCTAAGAGACACTGGGTCTCTGTGTCCCACGGTAATTGCTGCAAGCAACGCTGAGAGAAACCTGCTTTGGATTTCCTCCCGGTGCCAGTCAGTCCCTCTTCTCTGGGTGTGCGTCTGGGTCCTCAGAAAGTCGCCTGGAACTGGAGTTCAGAGCCACCGGGAGCTTGTGGCTCTCTCAGTTTTGGAAAAGAACCCCGTCCTCCGGCGCCAGCCCTCTCCCCGAGCCCCATGCGCATGCCTCCATACCTCTGTACTTGGCTTCCGCCACTCCTCTGAGTGTCAGTTTCTTTCTAGTTGTAGAATTTTCACTCAGCCATCCTTCCTGTGGGTATGAGTGGTGTCCGTGTTTTCTTTTCGTGGTTATTCTCAAATAGTTGTGCACGGCTACATTTATGGTGTTTACCTTATGCCGCCATCTTGCTGTCTCAAGCCATCTATTTATTATTGTCTTGTACAGAATACCTCTGAACTTTTATGGAAGAAATGACTGTTTATTATTATTATTTAAAAATATATAAGTCATATAAAAATACAGAGTGACTTATGATTTGTGAATGCCTTTCTCTCAACCTCAAATCCTGAGCTGTTAGTCTGTATTAAGAATTTGGAGACATTCAACATTTTCCTTATGATTTTTTCTTTGGATTTTTTTTTTAATGATTCAGAAAAATTAAAATTTCCCAAGCAATGCCAGGAAGGATTTTTCCTTGGCAAGTTTGATTAGGCACCATACTAAGCTTGTTCCATACACTATCTTCTTCAGTCCTCATAGAGACAGGCACATTGGTAGCTCCATGTTACTTACACATGAGAAAACAAAGACATAGGTGAAGATGAGGTAGCACATTTGGGACCACATGAGTTAGGGCAGATTGCAGCCCAGGCGCTTTGAGTCTAGAACACATCTGAGTCCAGAAGTGATCTGGAACTAAGCAGAGAGGATGGGAGTGGAAATGTATACGTTTACCTCTCTCTACCTCTGAAGGGCACTTTAGTCCTGCTGCACAGCTTACATGGGATACAGTGTTGCTGCTAACTAAAACAGAGTGGGCTGTGATGTCATTTGTGCTTTCCAATTATGGTTCCACACTGTTGAACTTTCCCTATTCTTTAAAAGAAGGCAGATAAAAAGAACATTTATTTTCTAACTCCATTTCAACAAATTGCTTCCATGCCAGAGCAGGCCAAGGGCAGTGAAGGATTGAGGAACCAGCCCACCCCCTTTCTGATAGGCCATGCTCTTGTGCCTGAGTCAGTCTGATACTTGCTGACAAGGTGCTCCCAGCTCCGCTCTGCGTGGCCTGCACAGACCGTCCTGTGTATCTACAGACCTTTAACGCTATGTCCTGATGTGGGTCTGTAAAATTCATGAAAAACAAAAATCTCTGCAAAAAAAGAAAGCTATTGATACTTCTTCCGTGTTTATTTTTATAATCTTATCTTCTGCTGGTTTCTTCAGTTTTCTTATTTTGTCCTCTAAATCCTAACTTGATTGCTATTTTTCTGGCAGACCAGGTCCAAGGAACAGTCACCATCCGGAACATCAGCACACTGTCTGCAGGTTTGTACCAGTGCGTGGCTTCTAATGCCATAGGAACCAGCACCTGTCTTCTGGATCTCCAGGTTATCTCCCGTAAGTGTGTAACCTTCTGATATCCACTGTGGGCCTGAGACTGGGGAATGAAGAGTGATGCTGAATTGCTTTTAAGATTTTTTAAAGATTAAATAGAAATTCGTTTGTTTTAATCATTATTGAAAATATTTTATAAGTGTATTAGTATACTTTTCAGCTTCAGCAATGTGACATCTTCTTTATGACAAAATGTCTTTCTCTCCGGAATCAGTAGAACCAAATCAATTCTCATGGTATAATGATATAGACATTATACCATTTGTGATGATCTATGGCCATGGTCAAGACAAGACCTTCTTGTATTTTCTCCAAATTCCTTATAGCAGCTTGCTTGTTGAATGCCCTGATCATCAATAAGGAGTACAGAGTTTTTCTCTTCATTTGAGAATTCTGGGTTATTGGAATTCTAGTTGCAAAAGGGAGTGATCTGTTTGGGATGAGCTGATAAGTTAGCCACAGATTGCTAGG
The DNA here is from genome assembly GCA_004026665.1 of Murina feae. Lineage (NCBI taxonomy): Eukaryota > Metazoa > Chordata > Mammalia > Chiroptera > Vespertilionidae > Murina > Murina feae. The sequence continues at coordinate 23,314 of PVJC01020996.1, forward strand.
TTCCTGTGGGGCAGATCAGGCAGGTAAGACCGACACCATCTTTTTCCTGCTCTGCTGTAGGTGTGGCTCTCCTGAAGCTGAGTTATGTAACTGTTCATTCCCTAAATAACTGCGAGCCTGCTGTGCCTCAGTCCTAGCACTGGGATACAGAACGTCAAGTGAGGTTTAACTTTATACGGATGCAATACGTTAGGCAATTTTGTGCATTTTAAGGAGATTCTCTAGTAAACTTCGTCTAGAAAGGTGCATGGGTACATACTATTTCTCTCGCTTTTACTTTGTTGTTTAAATATACCTTCCGTGTATTTTGCAGCCCAGCCCAGGAGCGTTGGACTCATAGCTGGAGCCGTTGGCACTGGTGCAGTTATTGTCATTTTTTGCATTGCACTAATTTTAGGGGCGTTCTTTTACTGGAGACGCAAAAATAAAGAGGAGGAGGAGGAAGACATTCCTAATGAGATAAGGTTTGTGTGTCAGATCATTTGTCCCGCTTAAGCCAATATTTATATTTCCATTCATTTGGGAAGCTAAGATTTTTTTTTTGCTTATCTTATAACTGTGATGGCCGACATAGTTAAAATGGCTAAAGACTATTTTCTTATATGTGCTCTCACTTTTCCTCATGGCACTAGTCAGCTTTATATGCTGGATCATGAAAGGGGAGGACTAGGAGGACACAAGAGAAGAATGTCCCCTTTCCCTCCCAGGTCTCCAGGGTTCCTGGGGTTAGGTGGCTGCCACAGTAGAACAGTTAGATTAGAACATGTGTTTAGCACATACTATAGATGAGAACATAAAGCATGAAGCAATATGATCAGAGCATTCCTATACCCAGATAGGCCAAAGCAGTATGGTTTGGTGTGAAAGACCGTTCAGTCAAGAATATAAACATCTTAAGAAAACAATGTCAAAGTGACCTTTAAAGAAAAGTGACTCTTTTTTTGTTGTTGTTAATCCTTACTAGAGGGTATTTTCCCATTAATTTTTTTAGAGAGAGTGGAAAAGAGAGGGAGAGAGAGAGAAAAAGAGGGAGAGAAGCATCAATGTGTGAGAGACACATCACTTGGTTGCTTCCTGCACGTGTCCCAACCAGAGCCAGGGAACAAACCCCAACCCAGGCACAGGCCCTTGACCAGGAATTGAACCAGTGACCCTTTGGTCCACAGGCCAGTGCTCTAACCACTCAGTGACACTGGCTAGGACAAGAAAAATGATTTTTTGCATATCGTGGAAATAGGAGGGTTCAGGCTCAGAATGAGATTGCATCCTATCATATCCTTATTGAAAAAGCTTTGATGACTTATGCCTATAGTCTACTTAGTATGACACATGCAGTCCTTCAGGATATGACCCTCACCTGCTTCCCATAACTGGTCTTACCCTCATAACTTCTCTGATCACTTGTGTTCCAATTTACTCTGTATCTTCTCATGCCTCAAGGCCTTTGCTCAGGCCTCCGCCCTCTTCCTGGGCGATACTCCTTCATTTTTGTCCATCTCTTCAGTAAATTCCTTTATCTGATTCAAGACCAGTCCAGGTGTCACCTCCTCAAATAAGTTACTTTTGCCCTTTACCCAACCCTGCAGACTTGCAGATATTCTTATATTAATTGTCACCCCCATTTGATGAGAGGTTTATGGACTCTCTGAGCTGTGTCTGTTTTACATGAAACATCTAGTGGAATGATAGTCAATAAATGTTAATGTTAAATGAATTAACCTCTTAATGACTTACCTTAGCATCTTCTAATTCTTAAGGGTTTATGTATGCAGGGCAGATTTCATCCCAGCATAAGATTACTGAGGAAAACCTTTTTTCGACCGACCATAATGATCTCTCAAACCCCAATGTGCAATAAAGTCAGGCCTATTCTAACCATTTCTTGAAGTTCTTCACATCCATAGCTTAGTTTTCTAGCTATTTTATAGCAGCGAACTCAGCAGAATTCTTCACGGACTATTTTCCTATTTAGAGCAAATGCGTATACACACACAGTTTATTTTTTTTTTTTAGTTGTATTGGAAATCACAAGTCTTTGAGAGATTTGAAATGTCCGTGTGTAGTCTTAGAGACTAAAAAGCTGAGGAAAAATTTTTAGCCATCGTCTCAAAGGGAATGCATGCTAAAGCCAAGGCCACCAGAGCTGCTGTGGCCTTTCCTGAGGACTTGTATTTCACAGACATGTTACCCTTAATGGAGAAGAAAGTCCTGGTAGGTAAACCTGAGGGAAATCCTAATGGCAGCTTTATTCTGTTCCGTTTCAGAGAGGATGATCTTCCACCTAAATGTTCTTCTGCCAAAGCATTTCACACCGAGATATCCTCCTCCGACAACAACACATTGACCTCTTGTAATACCTACAACAGCCGACACTGGAGCAGCAATCCAAAAGCTCATAGAAACACAGAGTCATTCAACCACTTCAGTGACTTGCACCAATCTTTCTCCTTGCACTCGGGCAATGCCAACATACCATCCATCTATGCTAACGGGACCCACCTGATCCCAGCTCCCCATAGGACTCTGGTAGTGACAGCCAACAGAGGCTCATCACCGCAGGCCATGCCCAGGAGCAATGGCTCCGTCAGCAGGAAGCCTCGGCTGCAGCACACACATGCCCACACTGTCAGCCAAGCAACGCTGGAGCGAATTGGCGCCGTCCCTGTCATGGTGCCAGCCCAGAGTCGGGCCGGGTCCCTCGTGTAGGACTTGAGCAGATAGTGTTCAGAAAAAAGCCAGCGAGATGCCCCATACACGGGGTGGGGAGGTGGATGAGTGCGGGGAAAGAAACACTTTCCTTATCATGATACTAGTAAAAAGCACAGAGAAGAAAGTTAATGTTGTTACCTGGCCACTGAGATTTATGAAATGAGCCAGAATGTCTGTCCTGAAGACTTGTTTCTCCACCTCCGATGTCCCGGGATCCTAGTCGGTAAGCTGGATCTCAAAGATGTGCCAAGCCAAGGAAAAGCTATGAGCGTAACAGCACGTGAGATCTAAACTGCAGTCCAGACGGGTTTGTTCTCCAGCTCATGCCTCACTTCATCTTTCAAGAGACTCAAGTGCCAGATGGAGTTTAAATAATGACATTGTTTTAAAAGATAGGTGTCTTTAGAAAAGTAATGAATATCCTCTCCCCATTCCCTCTATACGTAGAGGGCAAAGGGCATGAATGGTTAATATCTGTCCCTACATCACAGAATCAAAACTTTTCCACAAGCAGAATTCAGTAAGAATTGGGGGTGGGGGGTGGGGGGGGAGACATATGAAACTTCTTTGAGAAGCCCAATTCACAGTTACTTATTTCTGAACCATGAATTTCATATTTGGAATATTGCTCTATTGACAGATTCTTGCCTGTCTAGGTTTTTCTAGGGTCTGCAACAGGTCCACGACAATTACTGTTCATTATTTCCCGGGAAAGTATTTTTTTAAAAGAAATGTATTGATTTTTTAACAAAACACATGGAGGCATTGGACTAGGAGAGAAAAGACTGTTGCTGGTTAACACCACAGTCAGTGTTGGGCCCACGGAGGGCCATCAGGAAAGAGCGAGGCTGGGGGAGGGGGGGGCGGCGGCACAGGAGAGGGAGGCAGGCAGGTCCAGGGACTGGAGCGTCCCTGGCGGCCTCGTGGAGCAGGGCTACCACACCAGGTCACTCGTCATGAGGGCAGCACCTGATGCCTTTTGTACGGAGGGAGATAACTTGCTCCTTGTTTGACAAGTAGAGGTTAGTAGGTGGTTACAGGGCAGGAGTTGTTTTGTTTTTCTTCAAAATAATTATTTTTGTGGAAGATGGTACTGAGACCAAAAGGATATGTCTTCAGGTATGCTCCCGGGAGGGTCTGCCCTGTATTTGTCAGAGCTCAGGGTCGCAGTTGTGTCCAAATGCATTTTATACCCCTGTAAAGAGACTCGTTTTGTGATTGATTACCCGGTGTGGCCTTCGAGTGCACCCAGTCATGGACAAACTCCCCGCCCTATTTTGTGCTCTGTAGATAGGGTCACACTTGGATTGGTGACTATCTCGCCTTAATCACACGATAAGCAGCACACAAATGTTTTCTTCCAAGACTTTCTGTAAATTAGTTACAATACTGACCCCCATGATTCCATAGGAGCATCTTTTCTTTTCCCGGTATTGTCTCTCACTCCCTCATCCCACTATGCTTTTTGCTCTGTTTTCCTACAAGCATAGTTACTACAGGGAGTGCCTCCTCATTTTCAGACTTATTTGACTAAAAGGAAACCAACAGCTGCTGCCTACACTATTTTTCCAAGAGGGCTAAGATCAGAACCTAACCATTCCGATACTGATGACAACTGAATTTACTTTAGCATTACTTATTTTTTCATTTGATGGTTCTTGACTTTGTAAAAAAAATTTAAATAAATGAATGTCTATACTTTTTAATAAACACAAGTGTGAAAATACTATGACACAGAGACATAATATCAGATATTGTTTAGAACGCATTTATCTTGCATTTCTTTCTAATTATCTAAAATTTAATAAAAGTTTATTCATATAAAAACAAGTTGTCATTAATTATCATAATACTAATGAATGGATGATTTTGTATTCCCCTTAATTTTATAAGCATTTTTCATTCTGTTAAATAGTATTCATAATCATTTTAATGAGTGTATAATATTCCAAAAATTACTTTTATTGTTAGATATTTAATTTGGGTGATTATAGACATAATGACCTTTCTCGTTCATTGAGCTATTTTTATATTTCATATTTCCTGTTTTTTTCAACCCTGAATCTTTATCATGTAGAACAGTGCCTAACATGGGTGTTGAGTAGACAAATGACTGGTAATTTCTAAACTGAAGTTGCCAAGCTTAGTTCATAAAGTTGTGATCATGATTGTAACTCTTGATATATACAGAGGTTGACAAAAGTAGGTTTACAGTTGTTTATATGAAAAAGATACAAGTTAGGATTATACTAATACAAGAATAAACTCTGTTTTGTGTACTTAGAACTGTAAACCTACTTCTGCCCATCCTTGTATATTGGATCATTGCTTTGTTTTAACTTTTTATTTGGAGATAACTATATATTTACATGCAGTTCTAAGAAATAATAGATTTCCATATACCCTTCACCTCATTTCTCCCAAAGGTAATATTTTGCATAACTATTATACAGTATCATACATTGACAGTCCATCAACCTTATTCAGATTTCAGCAGTTCTACATGCACTCATTTGTGTGTGTGTGCACATATTTAGTGCAGTTTTATCATGAGTAGGTTCATGTGACCACCAGTCATGATAGAGGATTCGTTATGCTTTCCTTATATAGTTACAGCCCCCTCTGC
>PVJC01020997.1:0-28652 GCA_004026665.1 Murina feae
CCCTTAAAGTACTACTGGCCATACCGCAGAGAACTAAATCATGTTTGGCAGAACACTACCTCTCCTTTCCCGTTTACAGGAAGAGGAGCTTGCCCAGTTGTCTACCCGTAATTTGCTTAAGTCCTTACAGGCACTCCAGAACTGTTCCATGTCAATCCACCAGCTGGTGCAGGCAGCACATAAAGAGGACCAGAAGCAATCACCTGTGGCTCATCCCATCTACATTTCAGGGGACTTAGTCTGGGTGAAGCGCCATGACCCCGAAAGCCTTGAGCCCCACATATAGAGGGACTTCCAGATGGACTATGCCTTTGGGGACACAGACCAGTGGCCATCACTTTAGAGGCCGTCCAAGGGATGGGGACTTGTGTTTTACCTACCAACTACCCTCTAACCTCCTCCCCCTAGGCCAAAGTCTGTGACACCACCATCCTGCTACATAGAAACTATTCAGGGCATATACCTCCTCGATTTCATATCTTAGAGGAGGAAGCTGAATCAAGGATTTGATTCCAGTAAAGACCAGTAGAGAATGTAAAGGTCAACTTGCCCCAGCTTGTTTGCAGCTCAGTAGGACTTACTGCTACTGCTAGAGATAAGGAAAATAGTCACATAGTCACGCTGTATCCAAAACTTATGAGTCTGTGAGAAATAGAGCAACAAACTTTGTGTGTCATCTTTTGTGGTTTTTGTGAATAAAGGCTTGCTTCTGCATCCGGTTGGGACTGTAGTGTCAGTCCTCACTTCGGTGGGGTGCTGGCACTGCAGCCAGCTAGCCAGCTCACTAAATCCTCGCTTGCTACTTAAGACCGATTTGGAGTCGGTGGCCTTATTCTCGCGAATATTGCTCCACAACACTGAAGAGCCTGGGTGACCTCGTCTTCAGCTCCAGGCTCTTTCATAGGCATCTCAATGGGGCTTTCAGATGAGCTTTCTGGCTAACTGTGTCTTTGTTGCCCCTCATCTTCCAGCCAAGTTTTCACCAGGGAAATCTTCAATTCCTTGAATGTTCTCAAAGTCTTGATCTGCCTGGATCCCCAACTCCCTGGCCAGGGATGCCATGTCCTCCACAGACACACATCTGAGTGATGAGGACATCACTTCTTGGAGGGTATCCCAGAGGCCCTTCAAGTTCCTCCCTTTCTCCCCAGTTTCCTCCTCCTCCCAAAACAGTAGCTGTGATGGCTTCAACTTCAGAATCCTCTGGAAAATCTGAGCCCCTTCACTCTCCCTGGCCTAAGGACTGAGGATAAAGTAGCATCTTTCAAAGGTATCTTCTCCATTCCTTTTCACCTAGGCAGTGAGTGGGGGGAAAAAACACATTAGAGGAAACTTCAATCAAGAAACCATATTGTGTCCAAAAACTTTCTAGAACTCCATGAAGGCTGGCCAACAGCAACAGGCTCTTGGAGAAAAGGTTTTCCCTTAGATTGTCGCTGTCCAGAAAGCACCATGCTATTTCCACCAGGCCACCCGAGATCTGTCAGGAAAGCACCAGAACAGGTAAATCATGATGGAGGAAGATTTTGTGTAGTTTGGGTTGGGCAGGGCTGAGCAATGTGTTGAGGATTCTGGATTTGGAGAAGCTACAGTCTCCTAGACGCACAAAAGAGATGGCAGGCATCTTTGCATGAATCAGAGACCTTTCAGTTTCCCCCGCTGGCTCTCCTGAAGAAAGTACTCGCTGCTCCTTCACAATGCCTTTCACAGCCCCTAGCATTAAGATGCTTTTGTTGTTCTCCACATCTGACAGGAGCAAAGGAAGAGCAAAGTGGCATCGATACATGCTTGACATGACTGCATGCTGCAAAGAGCTGTTTGAACACAGCAGAGAGGCACAAAGCACATCCAGGGGATTCATGGCTGGTGTATCCCTCATTTCCAGATTCTCTACTCCGGTTGGCGACTCCTTTTTGCTATCCTCACACAGAACCTTGTATCTAAGGATTGAATCTCTAGCCGTCTCATTCAGTGCTTGAATTTTCATTCAAGCTAGGTCTCCCAGAGTCTCAGGTGTCCACTTAGGTCCTCAATTAGAACTGTTTAAAAAAAATCAGGCAGAAGCTCTCTGCTCCTATCCAAGTTCAAACAGGACAGGACATCTTTAAACACCCTTTTTCTTTCTTCCATACTTTCCTCCTCCTCTTCCTCCAATGGCATGCCGGGTTCTGAATCACCATAACTCTCCTCATCACCAGAGAACTCTGCAGTTTCTGAATACAAAAGGTCCTCTTCCCCACCATAAACAAGGTACTCTAGGTCGTTATGATCTCCTTCCACAGTACTTTCTACATCTTCAGAGAATACAGCCGATTCTAGATATTTCTCTTCTGAAAATAAAGAATCATCAGGCTCATCATATTTCTGTTGGTCCTGTGAATAATCAATAGTTCCTGAAACTTCTGATTCAACGTTCTCTACTGAATGTGGAATTGTAGCTGTTGTTGGGTTGTATGCCTTCTCATTTTCCCTCAAGGACAACACCATCTCGCCATAACTACTTTTCTTGTCCATGAATATCTCAGAGGTTTCCACATCCAAGTGCTCTTTCTCTTCAAAGGACACTGTGATCTCAGAACTCTCAGGCTGTTTCTTTCCTGGGGAAAATAGATCTTCTGAATTCTTGCTTATTGCTGTAGATTGAGGAGATTCTATATTTTCATGTTTTAAAAATTCATGCTTTAAACCCCAAGTGGTCGCTGACTCTGAAAAAGTACTAAATAAACATTTGAGGAAATGCTGACAACTGTCTTCTCCCCTTTTCTGTACCAAAATCAACAGCTTCTGACTTTTCTTCAGAGGGTCTGGAATGTCCTCCAGTGCCTCATACTCGTCCTCAGAAATTAGCCTCCGAGATGTTAATGAATCTTGGATCGAGTCCAGATCTTGCTGGAAGATTTCCAGTAACCTTTTTCATTCTCTTTCTATAATCTCGGAGGAGTACTCCCAGTAGCCATAGCTTTAGCTTTCTGTAGAGCAGGAACTGGATTACTAAACCCTTCCAACGAATAACAAATTTAGGCAGGTCCCAGCAGCTAATTGTTGCCAAATGCTCTTTTTCAGGTGTCTTTCTTATCAGAATTTATATACAAAGGTCCATACTTTGGTCAGTCTGATCATAATACAGTAACATGCTGTTAATACTCTGAGTTTCTTTATTATAAAACACTGATCACTTATATTTGGTGGGGTTAAAATCATTTGCCCTGAATATGTGATATTTATTCTTTTAATTCAAATAGATTGGAATTTTTTACAAAAAGAAAAAGCTGCAGGTCAGTTTATAAAATAGGTGGCACTACTGGGGAGTCTTCTGATATTTAGGAAAAAATCTAAAATAAACTATTATTCCTAACTAGGGTCCTGGTGCATGAAATTCATGCACTGGGGGGTGGGAGATCCCTCATCCCAGCCTGCCCCCCTCTCACATACTGGGAGCCCTCAGGGGATGTCCTACTGACAGCTTATGCCCGTTCCCTGCTCCCTTCAGGGAGTAGGCCTAAGCCGCAGTCTAGCCTCCCTTTGTGGGAGGCAACTGAGCTAATCAGGGGAAGACACCAGCCCCCATCACCCTGCTGCTGCAGCCACTGCCAGTCACTGCAGCCACCAAGGTGTTTTCATCAACGTGAACTCCAGTCCCTTCACCATGAAAAAAATGACAACTTTCTTTAGGCATTTTCAAGATGTGTCTGTCATAGGATATGACATTTCTTTCTTTCTTTATTTTTTATCCTCACCTGTGCATATGTTTCCATTGATTTTTAGAGAATGTAGAAGAGAAAGGGAAAAACAGAGAGAAACATCAAAGTGAGAGGAACACTTTGATTGGTTGCCTCCTGCATGAGCCCTGACTTGGACCCCATCCAGGGAGGAGTCTGCAACCTAGGTAGATACATGCCCCTTGATCAGAATTGAACCCAGACCCTGTGGTCGGCAGGCTGAGGCATTATCCACTGAGCCAAGCCAGCTAGGGCAAGATATGACATTTCTTAGCCCCCCAGCAGGAGACCTTCATTATTTTCTCCAGGAGTGTGGTGGAAAAACCCTAGATCACCTTTTTGGATTCTTATTACCCAGTTACTAAGAATATTACCAGTGGCATACAAGGAGCTTAGCCAATGAACGGTAAGAAAAGGTGTTTCCTCTGTAGTTCACACAAATTGCTGGCTTAGGTAGGGGCCCTCTCAGCTCCGATCACAGGCTCGGCCCTGCCTAGGAGCCCCCTGGCTCAGGCCCTTTCTAGGCTGCTCAGGGCCCACACAGGGCCTACCTTGGAGTGACCTGGGTGCCGATGATGTTCCCAGGACCCAAGCCACTGGGCACCTACATATGCAAATTATCTGCCATCTTTGTTGGGTTAATTTGCATAGTCACTCTGATTCGCTGGTGGGCATGGCTTGTGGGTGTAGAGGAGTGATGGAGTGATGGTTAATTTGCATGTTTCTCTTTTATTAGTGTAGATAGTGATAATATTTATGTTATAAAATAAGGAGGTGTATGAAATTAATGTTTGAAAATGTTGGACAATGGGAAAAATATCTGGAGTGTACCTGTCTTATCTGAATATTTTTGAAATTTGAGCTTCAAATCTAGTAGCTTTCATTTCCCTTCTTTACTGTGCAATTCTCTCAATTTTTCAAAGTGTAAGATAAGGGCTAATGATATTTCATATATTTTGAATAAAAATTGAAATTGTTTTACAAGTCCAAAAGACCTCCCCAAGTCCTTCAGCCTCTACAAATGCAAACAGGTCTGACCTGCAACCTAGATGCAAAGGTGCTATGGGTATTTTACCCTTCTTCCCCCATGTCAGCATCCAAACCATGACTCTTCATGCATAGGAGCACCAGGCCCTCCCTCCTCCCCATACCACCTGGCTGGCCTGGCCTATATTACTGCAGCTTCCAATCTCCACCCTCCACCTTGGGCCATGCTGCTTCTCTCAGTCCTCCAGGGTTGAGGCTGGGGCAGGGGGAATGGGAGGAATCAAAAGAACATTTTGTAACACATGAAAATTCTGTGAGGCTTCTCGTTAGGATGGAGGAACATGTAAACTCCTCTGCTCTCCTCCTCCCAAAACCACATCAAAATTATAACTACATTATAGAACCATCATTGAGAACCATCTGAACAGTAGCTATATGGAACTCCTATAAATAAGGATATGAAGAAGAAGCCACATCAAGATTAGTAGGAGGGATGGAGACACCAAATGGGGTTGTCCTACACCACATATAGTAATTGAGAATTGGGAGGGATATCTCAGCTGCAGAAGTCTCCCCATCTCACAAGGAGCAAGTCCAAGCCTCACACCAGGCTCCCCAGCCTCCAGCACCAGTGCCAAGAAGAGGAGTCCTCACAATAACTGGCTGTGAAAACCAGTTGGAACTCTGTCCAGGTGAAATGAAAGGCTGCTGTAGACCCAAGCATCTTCTTAAAGGGCCCCACGCACAGACTCACTCGCTTACACTCACCCTAAGCTCCAGCAAAGGGAAAGCAGTTCCAAAAAGGACATTCAGGGAGAGGCTGAAGTGTGTGCTTCAGGACAAGGGCTAGAGGGGCAGAAGCTCTCTCCACTATTTTGCTTTTCAAAATAAAAAGCAATTAGATCACACCACTCCCAGGCCTTCCCACAGTTAAATGAAATCCTGACCTAACCTTAGGAAGTCTATGTCCAGCCCACCACCCTCTCAATCCCTCTTGTCCACTCATCTTCTCCTACAATGCTTCTCCACTGCTCCTGCCCCTGCTGAGCCCTCCCCTCTGGCATGGACACCTGTTGTGCTTTTTGCCCCCATGCTCCCTCCTAGAGTGAACAAGGCTGCCTCCTTCTTGTCACTCAGGTCTCAGAAAGCCTTCCCATTCATCCGCATGAGGCAGAAACTGGGCACACACTGTTCCATCACTCAGTTTCATTCTCTAATCAGCACTTATCACTTTCTGGTATGTTCCTTGTTTATCTATTTTTTTTTTCTGACAGCCAGCCTCATTTAGAACACAAACTCCATGAAGGTAGCAATATGGTCTTGTTTTATATTGCATCCCCAGGAGCTGGGACCACAGACTCTAAGGCTGTTTAATAGTAGGTGATGGCAATGGTTTCTAAGAATTTATCCATTCATTTTAGGTTATACAATTAGTTGGCCCATAATTTGTTCACAGTAGTCATTTATGATCCTTTGTATTTCTATGACATCAGTGTATTTTTTGTATTGTTTTTTCTTAGAAGCATCTTTATTACAAATGTTCTTAAACACTTTTCTGCAAGCATTGCAGAATGAGTATAACTTCAATTCACTAATATAACATATCAGTTTTAATGTCTCCTCATTCATTTCTGATTTTGTTTCATTTTTCAAATCAAGCTAAAGGGTTGCAATTTACTTAATCTTTTAAGAAAACCTACTCTAAATCTTATAGATTTTTCTATTGTTTTTAAATTCTCAATTTCACTTATTTCTGCTCTTATCTATTTCCTTACTTCTGCTAACTTGTAGTTTCTTCTTTTTTGAGCTCCTCAAGGTGTAAAGTTAGGTTGTTTAAGCTATCTATTCCTTTTTAATAGAAGCATTTATTGCTATAAACTTGATATTTAGTACTGCTTTTACTGCATCTTATAAGCTTTATAGATGACATGATCTTATATGTAGGAAACCCTAAAGATTCCACACAAAAACTATCAGAACTAATGAAAAATTCAGTAAAGTTGCAGAATATAAAATCAACATGTAAAAATCAGTTATGTTTTCATGCATTAACAATAAACTACCCGAACAGGACACTGAGATAACAATCTTGTTAACAATAGCATTTAAAAAAAAACAACCTCAATATACTTAGGAATAATCTTAATCAAGAAAGTGAAATACCTGCACGCTGAAAACTATAAAACATTGATGAAAGAAATTTAAAGACACAAGTAAAAGAAAAGACAGCTTATGTTTATTAATTGGAAGATTTATTGTTGTTAAAATGTCCCTTCTACCCGAAGTGATATACAAATGCAATGTAATTCCTATCAAAATCTCAAAATAATTTTACACAGAAATAGAAAAACCATTATAAAATTGATATAGAACCACAAAGAATGCACCCCGAATGACCAAAATAATCTTGAGAAAGAGGAAGAAAGCTGGAGGTACTATACTTCCTGATTTCAAAACTTATTATAAAGCTTATATTTAAAACAGTATGGTACTGTCAAAAAGCCATAAGATCAATGTAACAGAATAAAGAACCCAGAAATAAACCCACTCTTATTGATAGTCAATAAGGATGCCGAGATAATACAAAAAGGAAATGACAGTCTCTTCAAACAAATAGTACTAGGAAAACTAGATAACCACATGCAAAATAATAAAATTGGACTCTTTTCTTACACCATAAACACAAAACTCCATTCTAAATGGATTAAGAACTTAAATGTAAGACTGTAAAATGCCTAAAATGGCTTCATAACATAGGCCCTCGCAATGATTTCATGAATAAAGACATTAAAAGCACAGGCAACAAAACAAAAAATAAACAAGTGAGACTATGTCAAACTAAAAAGTTCTGCACAGCAAAGGAAATAATCAGTAGAGTGGAAAGGAAACCTGTGAAATGGGAGAAAATATTTGCAACCATCTATCCGATAAGGAATTATTATCCAAAATATATAATGAACTCATACAACTTGGTAGCAAAACAAAACAAAAGACAACAATCTAATTAAAAAGTGGATAGAAGAACTGAATAGACGTCTCCAAAAACAAAAGACCAACAGATACACGAAAAGATGTTCAACTTCATTCATCATCAGGGAAATGCAAATCAAAACAAGTGAGGTACCACCTTACCTGTTAAAATAACTGTTATTAAAAAAAGATAACTGTTATTAAAAAAAGATGGTAAAGATATAGAGAAATTAAAACTTTTGTACACTTTTTTAGCCACATAACTGATAGACTTCTGACATTTCCTACACTTTGCCTATTGATTGCTTTAAGTTTTGCTGTCTCCTGTTAGAACTACAGAATAAGCTTCACAGGGGCAGGTAGTTTTTACCTGTTTATTAGTGTCTCCCAGCACTTGGAACAGTGCCCAGCACACAGTAGATGTTCCGTAAATGTTTGACTGATGGGTCAGTTGAAAATGAATAAAACTGCCGTTCAGTCTTGCATGTTTGATTAGCTTGTGAAAAGCACCTTGTACTTCATCAGCTACACATGCACCTCTAAACCAAGCAAGAAGCAGACATGAACAACAGGCACCCATCCCTAACCCCATCACTGACATCTTTCTGTGACTGCCACAGAAAAATATACATCTCTTCTTTTGGAGTTGGCACCACCTCCAGTCCTGAAGGAGCACTAAGAGGCTAAGCTGAAACATGCAGAAAGGGAAACCAGGGGTCCCTGTACATATGGACGTGGAAAAGACATTTGGAAGCAGAGACCAATGTGAGAGAAACTGTGTGTGCATTACACAGGGGGTGGAGAGAGATAGCTTTTAAGTTCTGAGAAAAGGACTCAGAAACCAGTCAGGGCAACATTCCACTCGGCTTGGTCCTTCTCACAGCCCCAACGAAGTCACATAGCCCCTAATAGGATGGAATGAGAAGTCACTTCACCTCTGGGGTATTCTTTCCAACACCTGATTCCAGTGTAACTAACCATAAGGAAACAACAAACAATCCCACACTGGCAATATTCTACAAGCTACCTGGCTGGGACTCCTGAAACTCTAAGGGTCATGAAAAACAAATAAAGACTAAGAAGCTGTCACAGGCCAGAGAGGAAGAGATTTGGTAATTAATGCAGTGTGGTGTCTTGGATGGGATCCTGTGACAGAAAAAGGACATTAATGGGGAAACTGGGACATGACCTTACACAGTTGCTAAACTCATCGAAGCAAGCAGGCCCCAGGGATGACAAACTGAAGAGCAGAAGGGCCTCCTTTGTCATGCAATTTATCTCTAAGACTGGGTTGCGTGGGGTCTGTGGGAAGTCACGCTCACACACCTAGCCCTCCCTTTAGCTCCCTGTTGGACCCATTCTTTACTCTATCCAGCAATTTCCATAACTGTCCTCCTGCCCAGTGCCAGTATGCTCTCTGCTGTTCTCGCTTGGAAAGTCCAATTTTTTTCAGCTCTTAGATGAAAATCAAATCACTGGCTCTCTGGCATTTTCTCAGTCCATCCCTTTAACACAGTAAATGCTGCACTGTGATGGCTGCAAGCAAAACTGAGAAGCACTTCAACAGATGTATCTCAGAACAGACCTGATACCTATACAAAAATACTTTATAGCAAAAGTAGGGAAACAGAACTTAAACATATAAATGAATGTCCATACTCTGGCTTCCCAGTGCACATCACCATAGGAGACACCAAGATGTGTCTGCCTTGCTCTCCTACTGGCCTGAGCATTAGACCGGATAGCCTCATTTAACCATTCCTTCTGGAACCCCAAGTGGCTCATCAATGCTGTCAAACCAATAGGTCAAGTCTGTGTGACATCCGCCAACACTCCATGACTCCTGGCTAGTTCATCTGCATATCAGTGATCCCAAATCTGGGTCCAGGGACTGTGGGTAGCCTTCACATGTTTCTAAAAGCACTGAGCATAGTACAGAGACTTTGAGGAGACAAGCATGTTGAAGGGAGAGGAGCAAGAACCAGAAGCTATTGGGAAAAGCAAGGGCTTGTCTAGGCACACGGCCCCTCAACAGATCACAGAGGGAAGGACTGAGTCAGAGTTTAAGGAGAATCTACAACTTCATCAGATGAATCCTTTCAGGGCTGACAACCTCCCTTGTGACTTGCCACATTATCCTTTCTGGGAAGTTTAGTATCTGGGACATTCACATTAGCCCTCCTCCTAACATCTTCATCTTGTAACGGGGCATAGAACCTGCACAGTTGCTGGAGCTAATACTCTAGGCTCCCATGTCACTTTCCCAGGTCACCAGATGACTCAATCCTACCTCTGGAATGATTTTTACACTCACTTACTAGCCCCCATGTGGACCACAACTGGCTCTGCCTCCTGACCAGTCCTTTCTGTTGTCATAAGCAACTATCTGAAATCCTGATAACCACTCCACTCATAACCTAGACCATTTAGGCTCTCCATTGCTTTACATAAGGTCTGACTATTAATGTGGCCCCCAGGGCTCTTCACCACTATCTGGGTCTGGCCCTGCTCCAGCCTTCCCTTTTTCAGGCCCCAGGGAACCACTCCCCTTTTCCAGGGTGCCCAGCACTCTTTCCTGCTCTGTTCCCTCAGCCAAGAAGGCTGTCTTATTACTTAAGACTCAATTTGAAAGTTGCCCACTGGGGCCTTCCAGGCAGTTGTGACTCCTGTGTGTATGACCCTCTGGAGCACTGTCCTACTTTACTGTTTAACATTTGGTTTTCTCACAGTAAATTTCTGAAAGGCAATGACCATGTGTGAGATGCCTGGTACATCACAGCTGCTCAGTGGATGTTGTGGCATAAATAAACATGTGTTGGGGGGGAGAATGGGTGAAAAGCGGAAGGGATTAATAAGAAATACAAGTTGCCAATTATAAAAATAGTTACAGAGATGTAAAATATAGCAGAGGGAATATAGTCAGTAATATTATAATAACTATGTATGGTGCCAGGTGGGTGCTACTAGACTTATCAGGAGGACTGCTTCAAAAGTTACATAAATGTCTAATCACTATGTTGTACACCTGAAATTAATAATATTGTATGCCAACTGTAATTAATTTTTAAATGAATAAAATTAAGTAAGTGCATGTGATGGGTGAGTGATATGTACACTTAGCTGGAAATATCATTTCCACATGGTTCCCAATCAGGGACGCTGGTTCCAGCACCACCAGAGCCTTGGCTCCAAAGAATGTATCTATTGGGTGAAGCTGGGAAGCTGGTCATTGAAATGTAAAGGATCATTGGGGCTGGGAGCTGTCAGGGGCCCCACAGAGGCATCCAGTGATCAAAATTATTATGGCGAGCTGGCCTAGGGGTGGAGGATCTTTTGTGCTATTTCCCAGAGTATTTGGAGAGCTAGTGCTAGGAACAGACTCCAAATCAACGAAGATGCCGGGATGTTGGGTAAAGTTAAACAGGTATCTTTACTATAGAACTTGGAGTCCCTAATTTCTTATAGATGTGAGTGTCCAAGGGCAGGCAGTCCATGGAGTTTCCCAAATATAGATAACTACACAGCCACAGGGCACTGTGGAACATGTTTTGGAAACACTGGTCCAAATAGGTGAATTTTTACTGACTAAAAGACAAAGAAGTTAGAATGAAGTATTTGCCTCTTATTCATCATGGTCACTCTAAAACATGTCAATCACAGGATCAAACACTGGCTTTCTCAGAAAAATCAGAAGAAAAGACACCTATATGGAATCAAAAACTTTTATTCAGAATAAGCATTGGCAAAATGAAGGTAGTTAGTTGTCTCAAAAATGAAGGGCCACAGAGTACTCAGAAAGGGATTAGAAATAATTACAAATTTTTTTTTGCTACAGATTAAAATGACTTGAAACTACAATCATTGGCTATAAAATGTAGGATGCATAATCACACTTAAAACTAGAAAGAGAAAATCTTGAGATGACTGGCTTACCCAGGTGGCAGGAAATCGACAGCCCTCAGAACCCAAGTGCTGCTTTGACACCCACATCAGAAATGACTAGATTACTGCTGACAGAGACCAAGCCCAGGGCTTGCATGCTAACTATGGCACCTCTGTAGCTGCTACTGTTTCTTTCAAACGATATGATTAAGTCTTTATAATTCCAACTAAGACTTTCAGTGAAGGGAGTGACGGCATTATAAAAAACTTCATGGGCCCTGGCCAGTGTGGCTCTGTTAGTTGGGCATCATATCATGCCCCGAAAGGTTGCTGGTTCAATTCCCGATCAGGGAACATGTCTGAGTTGTGGGCTTGATCCCTGGTAGCGAATGTGAAGGAGGCAGCTGATTGATGTTTTGCTCTCACATGATGTTTCTCTTTCTATATCCCTCTCCCTTCCTCTCTTTCTAAAAATCAATTTTAAAATCTTAAAAAACAAACAAAAGTTTCACTGGGAGGGCATCTGACTTTTCAGTTTCGCAAGTTTCATGAGGCATTGGTCCCTCCACTGCCTTCTGGCAGCTAAGTGCTCAGGATCATCTGGGACTTTCACACACATGGCCTGGGAACAGGGAAAGAAGAGAAAAGACAACAAGGAAAAAGAAAAAAAAAACAAAAAAACAAATGAATGGGACTACATCAAACTAAACCTTTTTGTACAACAAAAGAAACCATAATAAAACAAAAAGACAACCTACTGAATGAAAGAATATATTCGCTAGTGATACATCAAATAAGAGGTTAATATCCAAAATATATAAAGAACTCATACAACTTAACACCAAAAAACAAATTAAAAAATGGGCAAAGGACCTGAATAGACATTTCTCCAGAGAAGACATACAGATGACCAATAGACATATGAAAAGCTGTTCAACATCACTAATTATCAGTGAAATGCAAATTAAAACCACACCTGTCAGAATGGCTATCATTAATAAATCAACAAACATGTGCTGGCAAGGACTTGGAGAAAAAGGAATCCTTGTACACTATTGGTGAGACTGCAAATTGGTGCAGTCACTATGGAAATCAGTACAGAGGTTCCCCAAAAAATTAAAAATGGAACTATCATATGACCCAGCAATTCCACTTATGGGTATTTATCTGGAGAAATCAAAACACTAATTCAAAAAAATATTCTTATGTTCATTGAAGTATTATTAAAATAGTCAAGTATGGAAGCAACGTAAGTGCCCATCAATAGACAAATGGATAAAGAAGAGATGGTGTGTGTGTGTGTGTGTGTGTGTGTGTGTGAGTGTATATATATATTAGAATACTAGTAGTCCATAAAAAAAAATGAAATCCTCCCAGTTGAGGCATGTGGATGGATCTAGAGGTTATTATGCTGAATGAAATAAGTCAGACAGAGAAAGAAAAAAACCATATGATTTCACTTACATGTGGAATCTGAAAAACAAAATAAGCAAAGAAAATAAAAACAAACTCACAGCCCTAACCGGTCTGGCTCTGTGGATAGAGCATCGGCCTGTGGACTGAAAGGTCCCAGGTTCGATTCTGGTCAAGGCATGTACCTTGGTTGCGGGCACATCCCCAGTAGGAGGTGTGCAGGAGGCAGCTGATCGATGTTTCTCTCTCATTGATGTTTCTAACTGTCTATCTCTCTCCCTTCCTCTCTGTAAAAAATCAATAAAAAATATAAAACAAACAAATAAACAAACAAAAACCTCACAGATACAGAGAACAAACTGATGGTTGCCAGATGGTAGAGAGATTTGGGAGGATGGTGAAAATCATTAAGGGATAAGAAGTTCATGCCTGGCCCAGCTGGCATGCCTCAGTGATTGAGCATCAATCTATGAACCAAGAGATCACGGTTCAATTTCCTATTAGGGCACAACTGAGGTTGCGGGCTCAATCCCTAGTGCGGGGTGTGCAGGAGGCAGCCAATCAATGATTCTCTCTCATCGTTGATGTTTCTATCTCTCCCTCTCCCTTCCTTTTCTGAAATCAATAAAAATATGCTTTTTTAAAAAAGGAAGCACATGCCCTGGCCAGTTGAAGTGTTATTCCACACACCAAAAGATTTCAGGTTCAATTCCTAGTCAGGGCACATACCTAGTTTTTGGGTACAAGAGGTAACTGATCAATGTTTTCATAACACTGTTTCTTTCTCTCTCTCTCTCTCTCTCTCTCTCTCTCTCTCTCTTTCTGCTTCTCTTTCTCCCTTCTTCTCTCTATAAAATCAGTAAACATCTCGCGGGGTATGATTTTTTTTTTAAAGTACAAATTGGCAGTTACAAAATAGTCATAGGGATATAAAGTACAGCATAGGGGATATAGTCAATGATATAATAACTATGTATGGTGTCAGGTGGCTACTAGACTTATCAGGGGGATCACTTTGCAAATTATATGTCTAACCCCAGTGGTTCCCAACCTTTTTTTGGCCATGCCCAACCTAAGCATCTCTAAAATCCTGTGACATATAATTCTTATTATTCAAAAAATGAACTCCTATTTATGTAGAGGAAGCCTAAAAGGCCATTAACTTGGTCTAAACAAGCTTCCAAAGAACATGGCATCCATGAAAAAGAAGAATAAAAGAACGAAAGGAGAGCTGAAATACTGAGGAAGAAATCACTAAGAAATTGTTAAAACAATAATAATATGAAATGATATGAAAAAATAGCAAGTAAAGTTTAAAAACATATAATAGAGAACTGAAATGCATAAATATATCACAATATATATTTGTATACTGTATATGAGGTCCCTAGAAATGCAAAACATTCACTGTTAAGAACACATTCTCGAAATGCCCTCCTTAAAAATCAAATTGCCTCCCTGTGGGACATGTGCCCCACATTGGGAACCACTGGTCTAACCACTATGCTCTATACCTAAAAGTAATATAAAATAATATTGAAATCAACTGTAAATGAAAATTTTTTTAAAATAAAAAAAGAACAAAAATGCATAGAGAGGAGGTAATTTACCAGGAGCATAGTTGTTGGTCCTACTGTGCTAACTGAATTTGCTCTCAAGGATAAAGGGAGGAGAGTAAATGCTCCATGAACATGAGTTTCCTGAACCCAGAGACTCCAGCTCCTCAGAGATAAGTCATAGTGACCTTCAAGTTCATTGGCCACAATGCTCTGAAGGTCTCCAAGGACCATGACAGAAGTTAGAGATGAGGGACTGTGAAAACCAGAAACGAAGATACTTGCTGCACAATAAATGTCCCTGTCCACAGAGCTCCCTCCCACTCAGCATGCACAACTCTCTGCAGTCAGTCCACGTACCTGGTGAACCTTCTCAACTGTGGCCCCAGAAAACTCTGGAATAGGTCCAAAAGTCTTGAGGACATGTTTCATGCTTTCGCCGTATCTGTCACAGTAGCTTAACATGCCTGAAACCATATGAACACAAGAATCCACAAAACCAGGACATCAGAGATATGAAAAAATAGCAAGTGATATGAACATATAATAGAAAACTGAAATGCATAAATATGTCACAATATATATCTGTATACTGTATATGTATACATATAAGACATCGATTCAGGCATCGATTCAGAGAGTCTTGCCTTGGGTTAGATTAACTGCTTTCCTTTCTTCTTGTGAGTTAAGAAAAGGAGGAGGTAGTCAGTGCCTCTGGGTCCTCACCACAAGTCAGTCACCTCTGATCTCAGAATCCTAAAAAGCAAGGGGCCCCTGGGGCCTGCCATTCTACCTCCCTCAGTGTTCCTGCATTGATTTATTGATTAACCTATTAAGTCCTATTTTCACCAAAAAATGTTATGAAATTACTTGTGTAAATGGCTGGAATGTATGTTCTAAGAACCACAGAGGTCACAGCTCACTTAGTCATTTCCCATTTCACACTTGTTCCCTGACTTCTAGTTACCACTTGGTTGGGTGTCTACAAGGCAGCAGATTCTTTAATGCAGCCTCAGAGTGTGGCGAGTGGATAACAGCCCTGTCACCCAAGCCCAGGCTGCCTCTGTACCCCAGCTGCACTGCTCTCCACCTGTTTCTGCAGCTTCCTGGCCCTGGGGTATCCAACCACTTTCTCAGATGCTGAGATAAGGGCACTGGGATTTTGATGGAGAAACCCATGAAGAAGAGGCTCATTCGCATGGGAGAGAAGAGGAAGAAATACAGTAACTTAGAAGCAGTTCTAGGGCTGTGTGTGGTTGAAACTAAGCTCTTCAGTAAGAGTCAGATATGCACAGTGAGGAAAGCAGAGTCCAGCGGCCTCGCTTCCCAGCATGTGGAACTGGCCTGCTGGGACCCATCTGTGCCTGGCATTCCTCCCCTCCCACTACCTGGGAGGCAACACGGGTTGGCCAGTGCAGTCATTGTGGGGATAGGGGGGATCAAGTCCAATCTGAGGTCACTCCTGGGTATGCATAAAAGAGGCACCTCTGAGTTCTGGGCCCACTTGGGACATGGCTGAGCCACCCACTGTACCACCCTTGGCCCAATTCTAACATCTTTCACAACCAGAAATACTCAGAGGTTTGTCAGTCAGGTTAAAAGAAAATACAGAATTTAAAATGAATAGCAGAATTTGCAAAGATCCCCGAGTTGGTTCTTATCCACCCTAGAAAAAATTTTAAATTAATCCTATATAATAAAAGCCTAATATGCTAAGTGTCCAGTCATCCATTTAACCAATCAAAGCCTAATATGCTAATGATATGCTAAGGCTGCTCAACCACTCACTATGATGTGCACTGACCACCAGGGGGCAGACAATTGACCGGTTGACCAGTCGCTATGACGTTCACTGACCACTAGGGGGAAGACGCTTCAACAGGTTGGTTAACTTGCTGCTGGGGTCTGGCCAATCTGGACTGAGCGAGATGAGCTGGACACCCCCTGGAGCCCTATCATGGTCCCTCCCCAGCCCCAATTGTGTACCGGTTGGATTCCTCAGCCCCGCCTGCACCCTCTCGCAATCCCAGACCCCTTAGGTGATGTTGGAGAACGGTTTTGGCCCGATCCCACAGGCCAGGCCGAGGGACCCCATTGATGCATGAATTTGTGTATTGGCCCTCTAGTTTTAAATAAAAATCATCACCACACAATATTCTTTTTTTTAAAAAAAGACAAACTTCTTTAGGGTTTAGTTTTGGTGGACTCACACTATTGTGAATGCCTGAATTCACTGAATTTCAATTTTATTTGCCTCAAATAGCTTTCCTTCTCCTTCAGGGTGCTAAAATTATATCAAACTAGCTCTTAGCAGAGAAATTGTTTTGAAGGATAAAATATTCAAATATAACAACTTTTCTGACATTAGCACCTACCATTAAGTGGTGGACACTCCTTTTAAAAATAAGGGGTTTCATTTCATTTAACACAAGTATAACCTGACAATTAACGAGCCCAGAAGACTTCCTAAAGCAGGGGTGGAGAACATCCGGCCCTCAGGCAGGACCTGTGAAATCATTTGGTCTGGCCCTGCCAACTCATTAGGAGTGTGTCAATTAAATGTTTGACCAAATATAGCAGGCTAATTTTTAAGTTGTTAATTTTGTGTGGTCTGAGAATGATATTATAAATTCAAATGGTCCTTGGCAGAAAAAAGGTTCCCCACCCCTACAAAGTTCCACACTAGCTAACTATCTTAGAGGGCTCAGCATTTCCAGAATACAGAAAACCACCATTACATTTATTTCCTTTGGAAATTAAGTATTTTCTTCACTTCAAGTGTTTATTTATTAAAACCAAAGGTGGTAAAATCTAGACACAAATACAGTTACTCCTTTTTGGGGGGGCAGACTCATAAGAATCAAATGAGTTGGAAAGATAATTAATGAGAAGAAAATGGGAGGACTGGCTGCAGCTGAGATTCACCCACAGGTGCAGGGAAACAGAAGCCCAACAGAACCCTGCTATGAACCAGTTCTATCTCCCTGTCCTTGAGCAGCAAAAAGCCACAGATGGCAATTCAAGGACTGTATTTCATCTCTGGATTACTTCACATTTTCTGAACAAGCATTCATCTTTCTGTGTCCCTGTAAAGTTATCTGAATCTCCCAGGGGTTTTTGAGAACTCTTTTTCCCCCTGCCTTTTATAAAATTTGTGGCTTTAAAGGGGCACTTATTTATTTAAGACTAGGGGCCCGGTGAACAAAAATTTGTGCACTCGGGAGGTCCCTCAGCCCGGCCTGTGGCCTCTCACAGTCTGGGACCCCTCTGGGGATGTCCACCTGCTGGTGTGCCTGGTCAGCCTGGGTGAGGGGCTGATGGCTGTTTGCAGGCTGGCCAAGCCCCCCATTGTGGACCCTCACCCCACTGGGGTGTGGCCAGCCTGGGTGACGGGCTGAGGGTCGTTTCCAGGCTGCCCACAGACCATTCAGGTTTTGGGTCCTTAGTGGGATGCCTGGGCAGCCTGGGTGAGGAGCTGAGGGATGTTTTCAGGCTGCCCACAGTCCCTTCAGGTTTTGGGTCCCTACTGGGGTCCCTGGCCAGCCTGGGTGAGGGGTTGATGGCTGTTTTCAGGCTGGCCAAGCCCCCCAGTGGGAACCCTTACCCCAATGGGGTGTGGCCAGCTTGGGTGTGGGCATGAGGGCTGTTTTCAGGCTGTCCACAGCTCCCACTGACCCAACGTCCCAGCAAGGCTGGCTGGAAGCAGGTTTCTGGGGTTTATTTATCTTCTATAATTGATACACTGTTCCTTTAAGCCGAGGCCTAGGCAGGTAATGAAGCCTCCTGTTGGCTTCAGTTCCGTGGCTTCTATAATTGATAGAATGTTGCCTTAGTAGACTCTAGGCAGGCAGTTTCCTCTATCGCTGGTGCAACAGAAGCCTGCTGTTTGCTTCAGCTCTGAGGCTTATATAATTGAAACAATGTTGCAACAATGTTGCCTGGAGCCGAGAGAAGCCCAGCCGGCCAGCAGACAGTTTACTCCTGGTGCAACGGAAGCCTGCTGTTTGCTCTAGCTCTGTGACTGCCGGCCTCCATCTTGGCTGGGTTAATTTGCATATAGCCACTCTGATTGGCTGGTGGGCGTGGCTTAGGTGTCCCATAGAAACGGTCAATTTTAATATTACTCTTTTATTAGATTAGATAGAAAATACAGTAAAACTCTTTATAATGCAACTAATAATTTCCCCCCAACTTTTCTAGGAAACCAATATAAAACGTAAGTCTTACAAATATAAAAACTCTTTCTATAGCATGCACTCAGGCTCTTGGGGGTGAGCAGCCCCGAGTCTGTGGAGATGGTAAGAGGCCACACAGCCAGCATGTGCAGACCTCCACTTCATGGATAGAGCACCTGACACCGCAGGAGAGCTCTCCCACTAGCTCAAAGTACAAGTTTATGGTGACTTAGTGTCAAAATTATTTAGTGTCCCAGCAAATTCATTACCTTACTCTTCTTTGCAACATCTTCCCTTCCAATAGAGCAGTATGAGCGAGAATGTTCCAGAATACCAATTTCAATGGATATGCGAAGAAAAAGCCACTTTGCCTTCTATCCCACAGCCTGTCCCTCTTCTGTATTACTATGAAGTGAGATTCCCTATGTTTTTCCTGCTATGCTTCCATGCCCTCTGTTCTGGTCAACCAAGTACTTCTAACAGCTCTTAGAGAGCTTAGCTTTATAGAAGACTTTGAACTTAAGTTCTTTAGAAGTGGGAGAAAGAACTGATTGTCATGAGTTTGGATTATATTCTCTTGCTGCTTTTGGACTGGTTATTCCTGGGCTGTGAGCCCTGAAGGTGAGACACAACCCAAGGTGATAGAGCAGTGGAGAGCCATCCCATCTGTCTGCATTTACAGAGCAGGCACCTGTCTGTGTGGTCTCTGGCACAGTGGAGGCAGCTGCTGGGATACGCCCTGGGTGTTGATTCTTGGAGAGCCCTAATTGCTACCCACACCAGAGAAGTGTGCTTTTCCCACAGCCTATGAACCCACAGTCACATGAATTTGCCTGCCTTTAAGAAACAAAACTTAATCAGAGAAGACCAAAAAGACCCCAAAGCCCAGGGACATTATGTAATTCCCACCTGAGTGAAGCCTTGCTGGAGCAGATGGACAGAAACTGCCAGGAACAGCCCTATCACCTCACTTGCTTCATTGCAAATCATAGCTCCACTCAAATGAACCAGTCCCACCAAGCAGACATCTCAATTTAAGATAAATAAACAAACAACAAGGACAAGCATCTAAACAAGGGAGATTTTGAGAGGCAAGATGGTGAACATTCATTTCAACTGAAGGTGATGTCCTGGGGCTGCCAGGTTCCCAGGCACTGGTAGGTATATGAGTGACCAGCCTTTGCTGACCTGCTAGTCTAAAAGCTTAGCATGAAAACAAACCAAAGTCTTGAGAGTTCATATTCCACAGCAAAAATGTCCTAATCTGTATGTGTTCTGTGTTTCTCTCATGCACTTGTGAATCTTTGGAGAAATTAAAAAAACAAAACTGGAATAGGGAATTAAACAAAACTTTGTGTGAATATAACATTTATTACAGACTTCATGTCAACCATCCAGCTAGATGTCTCCATCTGGTTTCATTCTCACACCACCATTATAAGGCTGTTACTGTTGTTGCCCCATTTTACAGATGGGGATTCTGAGTACACAGGGCTATTTAGCTTATAGGTCAACTAGAGATCCAGGCTGACTGGTTCCACAGACCAGACCTACTCTTCTGAGAGCTTGTCTTTTGTGGGTGTTACTTTTTAAAAGTAGCCAAAAGGCAAAGAAAGGCTGGCCTCCTGTTTTTTCAGCTGCTATTTTATAAGATTAAAAACAAATCATCAAATATTTTTACCCCTTCTAGATAAACTGTAGCTTTTATGACTAATAACTAGCCTTAACCTGAGATACTGGCTTTATGAAAACAACATCAGAAAAAAGAACTCTCCCAGTTCCAATCTTGATATATCCTGGGTGACACTGAGGAATCATGATCATTTCCACTGGTTTTGAGCCTGACCTTTTAAGTGTCTAACTCTGGTCTTTAGAATGCTCTGAAGTTGAAAACTACATCCGTCCACCATTATCATATTAAACCAATTAGGTTTTCTTATCAAATCTGCTTTGTGTGAAAAATTGTTATGGGCTCCATCCTATCTGCCACGCTGTTTGACTCCTGAGTTTCTGGTTTCATTGGCTTCAGTTTCTACTTGTCTGAGAGTAAAAGCAGTTCTCAGGTCTCTCCTATCAGTTTCTCCTGATACCTGAATTCTCTTATTTTTCTCAAGAAAAATAAAAATAAAAATACAGTGGTCATCCAGCAGTGCCTACATACATTTCAAATGCTTCAATATGTTCATCACGTTTAAAGTTCTGGTTTATAAAAAACATTCAAAATTACGCAAGACTTTAATGATATCTCAAAACTCTGGTTTCACTGTAATAAAGCCTATGTCTTCACATCACCCTCCTATGTTCAACTGTTATTCTACCACACAAGTAACATGTGGGTGCTAGGTGAGAATCCCCTCTCTCTTCAGCTGCTCTCAGCTGGGTGTTAAGGAAGAATCAAGTCACATTGAACCACATCTGCATGACACCCTACCAACCCCTCCAAGGACCCACGTGTGTACCTGCTGTGTGCAATACATCTGGTAAAACTTCTTGGGATTATCCACTGTAAACTGTATTTAATTAATTACTGTTGTGAAAATTAACTGAAGTATTACCAAACCCTCGTGGAATTATAAAATCTATGGCAGACTCTCCAGAGGTCATCTGCTCCAAATTCCGACCTTACTGTGAGACTCCTGTCCACATTCAAACATCCGCACAGGTGAGGACCAACCTCCACCGGCAAGGCTCACCCACCCACAGCATGGCCTCTCCCTCTACATCAGTTCCATTTACCAGAAAGTTCGCCCTGCCATGTCCTGACCCCAAACCTGTCTTCCTGCCATTTCCAGTCTTTCATTCTGGTTCCACCTCCCCGCCCCCCAAAGTCATGCACAAATACAGGAACATGTGCAAGCACTCGCTCATGCGTGCGCACACACACAGCATCAGTTTCCATTTCTCAATATTTTTGTTAAATGTAGACCATGGAACTGAAAACAATATTCTTTTTCTTTTTCTGATATATTTTACAAGTTAATAATATAAATTTTAAAAATAACATACAATAATTATAGAAATTTATTACAACATAGGAAAGTAAAAAGGTATTAAAAGTTACTTATAATTTCAACACCAAGAGACAGCCATCATACTATTTAGTTAACATTTCCCCAGATTTTCTGATTCATTGTTTTAATTTGGTGTGTGTTTTATTATTTGTTTTACAAATGATGTCTTCTTTTTAAATGGCTTAAAATCTGGTGGACAGTTTCATTCTTGGGAGCTTCTCACTGATCTCAAGTCACCCTGCTTTTAGAGTTACCAGTCATACCTATGTCTCCAAGCCCTTTGAGGTGGCTCCAGGGTAACTGATGGCCTAGCCTGGCCACTAACCAAGAGCACCAGCCCTTTTTCTGTAGAAGCCCCTCCCTAGTGACGCCCCAGCTTTTGGAAAGAAGCCTACAGATGAGCAAGTCACAATTGCAAGCTGCCCATGTTTAGGCAGAAGGTAAGTCCAGCAAAGGTTCATGAGGTTATTTCCCTACTTTTTTTTTTCTTGCTTCTAAATAATTTCATTATCTTCCTCAGGAAAACACCACTTTATCTTCTATCAGGCTGGATGACATGCGGCAACGTTTACATAATATTGCTCACCTCTCCTTCCAGTCCTCACCTGAGTGAGGTCCATGGGACAAAGCCACTTACATCCTGGGACACAGCCACTGCTCTACCCCTACCTGTGATGAGCAGGGCTGGCCATTGTCTCCTGTACACAATACCATTTCTATTCAGTTGTAAGAAAAAACAACCTTTGATTGTTTACAAAACCGATGAAAACACTGCACTGCATAAAATTCCCACAGGAGCCCCTACCTTCTGCATTGAGATGCATAGTTTCCAGGGGTCCAATGAATGCATACCGGAGGCCTAGGCCGTGAGACATGACGAGGTCCAAGTCGCCTGGAGACACTATTCCTTCCTAAATGAGGAAAGGGAGTGGCATATGGATGAGTCCTCTGGAAAGACCATTCTCTTACCATCATTTTCATCCTAACTGGCAGGATCCCAAAATACTCTCCAAGCACTGTAAATGTGTTCATGGAATTTTGCATGATGAAACTATGATGTCGGAACAGATTCTGAAAAGAGACTGTGAAATGTCAAATACCAATTCACTTTTCCACAGCTGTAATCAACCTTCTCCCATACTGTGCCCAATTCCAATGTCTTCTCTTCTCCACCCATAACCCATGTCTCACTTGCAGCTCTGTCAAACGGGGAGGGGATGAAGAGAAGGGGAAAAAGTGAACGGAGTACTAGTGGAAAAGGGTAAGAAGGATTTTCTACACGTTTGTTAAGAACTGGGGCCGTAAGACTGGAGCCATCAAAAAAGAACTGTGAAGTTGCTCTCCAGACTGTGCCCGTCTGCAAGCCTGGCCTTGTTTAGCTTTTAATGAGTTTGTAAAGAATGATATTCTTCGGTGAAATGCAGCTCAGAACAGGGTGTTTGTTTGCAAAGGTGGAGTCCTACAATCTTTCACAAATGTGAATTGCAAAGCAAGAGGCACTTTGTTAGGCTTTTAGGTTGTATGTCAAATTGTCCAGCGGTGTGACCTGATCTGTTCCTCACATCCTTTTGGAAGGAGCAGGGATGCATTGGAAATATCTGTATCATTAGGCCCTTCACTGACAGCTCAGTCTCTATCTGAAGATATTTTCGCCTTGGCCACTTCAGCTGTCAGGAAGACAGACATGGGGGGCGCTGTCACGTGTTCTCCGAATCTTCACTGGTCAGAACAGAATGACTGAAACCTCCAGCCCCTATCTCCTGTGCGGTTTCTTTCACAAATAGAGTACTGTGGGCACAGACACAGCTCCTGCATGGCAGCAGTGCCAAACAGCCTCTGTAAGAGGGCACTCACTGTGCTGTAGTACTGACTCCTCTTCCACAGGCAACTCTCAGCTGGTGGTCCGGAGTGCAGGGAGGTCCCAGGGGAGGGAGGATGAAGCGCTTGGCGGCGGAAAAATCAGTTCTGCTCCTACCACCAGGGCACACCCACTCAAAGTGTCCATACAGCTCCTGAGAACAGGCTCAGACATGTGGCCTCCCCTACATGGCCTGTTATTCTGGGTTACAGCACAAAGCCTTTACCTCTCCTTGAAGGGCTGCCAGCTGTCTGGTTGGAGAGGGTGTCTGGGGAGGGGCAGGGGTTTATCACAGGTTCACCATGGCTCCATGGTCAATAGGGAGGAGCCCTTTGCCTTCCAGGTAGCTTTGGGGAGTCCAGGCCAGACCCTCCATGCTCAGGAACTGCTGCCCCTCCTCCTCCGAACCAGGTGACTTCTCAAGTCCCAGACTTCGAAGTCACCCAAGAGGTAGAAAGGGAATTTGTACCTTCAACCTCTATGACCTGCAGCCCAGCTGCTGAGGGAGAAATACCAGCAGTCTCAGGTCTATGTGGGTGTCTGGACCTCCCTGGGGAGTGGTGGGGGGAGCTGGAGCTGAAGAACCAAGAAGAAAGAACCACCCACAAGGGGCAAGCACAGTTTAGTGTGAGGAGAAATTTTGTGCGAACCATTCTCCATTTAGTTTTGTGTATGAGGGAGATAAACAAAGACATGCACAAACCATGAATACACTGCTCAAAGAATAATTACAAAGCAACCCCTCTAATCACTACTGTGCCCATTTTCCTCATCATATCCTTCCCAATAACAAACATCTGACTTTTGTAATAACCATTTCTTTTAAAATTTGCCATCTATGTTTACATTCATAAACAATAAAGTGTGTTTTTACCTATTTTCATCTTCTTCAAAATAGAATCACACTGCGCATTCTTTTGTGATATCAATGTAAAAAATATTCAAATCTATAGAGAATTTTTGTGAGTTTATTTGAGCCAAACTGTCAATTGCCACGAAGCAAAATCTCAATGGATTGGGATAATGCTCCAGAGGATGGCAGTTTTGCACCTTATTTAATACATTATAACAATAAAAAATGCAAGTGGGTTACGTTAAATCCATTGGTGATAGATTAGGGAGACAGGAGAAAGGAAAAGGTTGGGGGGGGGGGCCTCTAGAATTGAATAAAAAGTAAAATGATAGATACGTATATCTTTTACATAGGTGGGTTCAGGACAGTTAACAGTCAACAATTAACATGATAACAATAACAAAGAGAGGATTTATGGCCCTAACTGGTTTGCTCAGTGGATAGAGCATCGAGCGAGGACTGAAGGGTCCTGGGTTCCACTCCAGGCAAGGGCATGTACCTTGGTTGCAGGCTGGATCCCCAGTAGGGGGAATATAGGAGACAGCTGATCGATGTTTCTCATTGATGGTTCTAATTCTCTATCCCTCTCCCTTCCTCTCTATAAAAAATAAATAAAAATATATTTTAAAAAGAAAGAGGATTTGTGGTCTCCCATTGGTTGTGCCCAAGGGGTCTGTCTGATAGAGGGGAATTACCCTGACATTCCAAAGTACTAAACACAGTTATATAAGAGCAGTCATATAATTTTTAGTTAAGGTGAAGACTGACTTTTGTCAGGGAAGATACCAGCCACATTTGCATTATTGAAGTAGATTTCTCTACGTTTCCATTTTTATCCAGAAATTAAATCCAGAGGGGAAAAACAGAAGTGATTCAGCTGAGATGCTCACTCATTAGGATTTCATCTCACTGAAACAAACAAGTTCATCCCTGCCACACTCAGCACTGAATAAAAGGTTCATAGTTAGGATTTTTTTTTTTTGGGGGGGGGTGTTAATCTTCACACAAGGACATGCTTAGAAAGAGGATAGGAGAAAGAGAGAGAGAGAGGTACACTGATGTGAGAGAGAAACATCAATTACCTTCTGCATGCTCCCTTGATTGGGGATCAAAACCACAACCTAGGTATGTGCCCTGACTGGCAATCGAACCAGCAACCTTTCGGTGCACAGACTATGCTCAACCAACTGAGCCACTCTGGTCAGGCTGGTTAGCATGTTTTGAAGCTCAAGTTGCTTAATTTTGTTGTTAAGCTTCATTCCTCTGAGGCAGAACAGAGTTTGCCACCCCAAAATGCCTTCTGGGACATTGATGGTTTCAAGTTGGTTATTTTTAAGAAACAAGAGACTCAGAAACTTAGATCCTCCTCCTTTACCTGCCAAAAGGAATTCAGATAAGAAAACCTGCTTTAAGAAGGGAACCTCTGTATATGTAAAATAAGTGGCAAACAGAGAGGATACAAGCAAAACCCTGTTTATTGGACTTCCCTCCTGTGTCCCATGGTTTCTGGGTGGCCCAGCAAGAATTTGTTGACCACATGTTTGCTATTTCTCATCTGCTTGTGAGTTGCCTGCTTCTCCTTTGGAGTCCCAGACCCCTGCCTCCCTCTCCTTGGTCCAGAATGGCATATAAGCCAGCTTCCCATTGTGTCCTTAAGACCCATATTCTGTGGAACCCATGTAATGTACATCCATAATAAATTTGGTCATTTTTCTCCTATTAACCTGTCTCATGTTCATTTGATTACTAGGTTAGCCAGAAGAATTTAGGAAGGTGGGAGAAAAATTACTTTTCCACTCCAGCATACCCAGAGCCTTAGTGTTATTTGTGGCCTATGTGTTAATATTATCAGAATTAATTACAGTAAATAATTATCCTACATAATAAAAGGCTAATACGCAAATCGACCGAACAGTGGAACGGCCAGTCGCTATGACGCACACTGATCAGCAATGCAGGAGCTGCCCCCTGGTGGTCAGAGAACTCCCATAGGGGGAGTGCCACTCAGCCAGAAGCCAGGTTCACAGCTTAGGCCCGCTCCCTGGGCAAGCCTAAGCCATCAGTCGGCCCTGTGGGCTCCCGGACTGTGAGAGAGCACAGGTCTGGCTGAGGGACCCTGAGTGCATGAATCTCATGCACTGGGCCTCTAGTGATGGTATAAAGGGCAGAAGTTGAGTTGAATCCATGGATCTGTTGAACAATTCCTTGGTAACAGTACCCTACACACTGTTTAAAGTTTAAAACACTACCCCACTCCATGGTATCTATGGTTCAACCAATATTTGTCTATATAGCTATCAGTAGTTCCTCCATTTTGTGGTAAATTCTCAAGTCACACAAAGGAAAGCCCCATGTGGTTAAAAGATTCCTAAAACTTACACAGAATGACTAAGATTACTATTGGTTCAAAACCTGGTTGCATCACATCTTAAGAAATCAAAAGGCCAGGAGAGCCCAGCCCAAGTGGTAGGGAATCCCCTTTATTGAAAAACTTCTAGCTTCTACTTCCTTTATTTAAAATCTAAGACTTACCACAATCAACCAACACAAACTCATGGCCAGAGAACACACTGCACCTGGCATGCTTTGGAAAAGGTATGGAGGGAGATGGCACAAGACTACCATCCATCAGTAAAGAGCAAATACAAGATGGTTAATAAAGTACTAATTACTGTGATACAAACTTCAAGTATAATTAACCATCCTGGGGAGTATCTATTAGTCAGGGTCCTACCAGAAAGACAGAACCAGCAGGTTATAGATGTGGAAAAAGATTTATTACAAGGAATTGGCTTTTGCAATTGCAGGCATTGGCAAGTCTGAAATGGTGGAAACCTCAGTTCTGCTCTTCAGGCCTTTCACTGATGGGATAAAGCTTGCCCAGATTATAGTGAATAATCCTCTTTAATTAAACAGATTATAGATACTATCATATCCACAAAAACACCTCTAAAACAACATTTAGACTTGTGTTTGATGGGTATCTGGCCTAGCCAAGCCGATCGTCACAGGGGATAGAGAAGTTCAAAGCATGGTCTTCACCTTCAGGTATGTTGGGTCTAGCACTTTGTGGGGTGGTGAGAGGACAGAAGACACATCTAATGACTAACAACTGGCAAAAAGTTGATGGGTGCAGTGGTTCTTGATCTTCTGCATAGACACGGAGAAAGGGGGAGGTAGGAGAGAGAGTCTTGCAGAGTTTAAGGGTGAGACAGTTGATGAATGAATTTCCTGTATTGATTATAAGCTATATAGAATTATTTTTCCTTCTCTCTAAAGCCCATTCTCATATTAAGTTTTCTTATTCAATTCACATATTTTGCATTCCCTCATTTTCATTTACTGTTCTGAGGTTTCTTCATGTCATCTTTCTGTGTCCAGTTCTTTTTTTTCACTCATCCTCAGCTTTTGATCTCCTATTTTGTTTCACCACTTTTTGCCATATTTAACCCTGAATTTTCAAGTTTTTCTGTGCAAATACTGCTGTAACTTTGCCACTGCCATTACCACCAGGAACACAGACTTGCTACCCCAGGACCTTGCTACTTAGGTCATGTACAAGTCCTTCCACTCCTCCCCAACCAAAGCTGTTTGGGAGTCAATCCACTGTCCTAACTGGGAAACGGAAGCCAGACAAAGTTGTATCTTAGATAAATGTTAGATAATGAAATGAAACATTAAAAAGCATGTAGCAGGCAGTGGACTTGTTCAATGTCACTGCAATCAGAGGCCAAGGAGAAGGGGCTACAGGAAGAGAGCCCAACTCAATGTCTAATTAGAGCAAGGACAGAACAAACTTAACCTTGAGTGAGTGCCCCATCTCCAAAGATGTTTTAAAGGTGGGCTGGACAAGAATAATCACTTGCATGGAAATAACTCATGTACGAGTGAGGGGTGCTGGATTTTCTTTTTTGGAAAACATCCAGCCCTGGAGTCCTTGTGCATAACACTGAGATACTATAGTTACACATCTTGAAGTTAAATTAAGAACTATCTTGGAGATTCATGCTTCTTCTCATGAGAAACTAACCACAATTGTGAGTACTCTCTCCTAACTTATATAGACTTAAACTTGCTCCACACAAGAGCAAAAATACCCAATCTGACCAACCCACCTGCACTACCTTCCAGGAAAAGGTGAGGCAAATACAAGATTTTAATAAGCAGAAAAGAAAAGACTGCTAAGTGCTGCCCACTGTTGCTCAAAGGCTGTGGTAGGGTTGAAGAG
>PVJC01020998.1:0-28650 GCA_004026665.1 Murina feae
CCCTTCCACTCTAAAAACCAATGGAAAAAATATCCTCTCTCTTTGGATGAGGATTTAAAAAAAAAAAATTAAAGGTGTACCTAACAAAGTTGTCAGCTAATTAGTAAATTAACTTTTGGTGATATACTACTGACTTTTTTTTGTTAATCCTCACCCAAGGATATTTTCCCTTTTCATAAAAAAAAAATAGAATTGAGAACTGTCATTTTTGTCAACAAGTAATACTCATTTATGCTTATGTGAACAAATTGAGGAAGGGGAACCCTCATCCATCTCATTAAGGAAGACATTTCTAATTAACTTGTACTTTTTTGCTTAATAATTATTTACAAATATCCTAATACATTGGTTTTGTTATATACTACTATAACTCAACTTATTGAAATAAGAAACATTTATAAAACACAGAACATTCTAAATGCTACATATATTCTTCTTTTGTGTAACTTAAAAAACAAAAGTATGCAAACAAGCTGGTGTGACTCGGTTGGATCATCCCATACACCAAAAGGTTGAGGGTTCAATTCCCTTCAGGGCACATCCCCAGGTTGCTGGTTCCATCCCAGGTTGGGGCATGTGAGAGAGGCAACTGACAGGTATTTCTCTCTCTGCCCTCCCCTTTCTTTTCTCTCTCAAATCAATAAAAACATATCCTCAGATGAGGATTAAGAAAAAAGTGTATGTAGAGCTTTATGGTCAAAGTAAATTGAAGCTTTTTTTGTGTGTTTTTTAAACATGTATTTTAATTTTTACTTTTTTTATTAAAAAATATATTTTATTGATTTTTTTACAGAGAGAAAGGGAGAGAGATAGTTAGAAACATCAATGGGAGAGAAACATCGATCAGCTGCCTCCTGCACACCCCCTACTGGGGATGTGCCCGAAACCAAGGTACATGCCCTTGACCGGAATCGAACCTGGGACCCTTGAGTCCGCAGGCTGATGCTCTATCCACTGAGCCAAACCGGTTAGGGCTTAATTTTTAATTTATTTGTTGTTGTTAATCCTTACCTGAAGACATTTTTCTATTGATCTCGTTTTAGAGAGTGGAAGGGAGAGGGGAGAGACAGAGAGAGAGAAACATCGATGTGAAAGACACATCAATTGGTTGCCTCCCGCACGAGCCCCAAATTGGCGCTGGGAATTGAGCCTGCAACCGAAGTTATGTGCCCTTGATCAGAATCAAACCCAGGACCCTTCAGTCCATGAGCTAAATGAAGTTTTAGTTTTAGTTTTAGTTTTGTTTTTTAAATATATTTTTACTGATTTCAAGGAGGAAGGTAGAGGGAGGGAGGGAGGGAGGGAGGGAGGGAGGGAGGGAGGGAAACATCAATGAGAATCATGGATTGGCTGCCTCTTGCACACCCCGCAATGGGGATCGAGCCCACAACCCAGGCATGTGCCTTGACCAGGGATCTAACCGTGACCTCCTGGTTCGTAGGTCGATGCTCAACCACTGAGACATGCCGGTCGGGCTAAATTGAAGTCTTTAATTTCATTTTTTATACCATTTTTTTGTTTAGAAAAAAACATGCTAGAGTTATCAAGTAAGAAGACTTGCAAGAATTCAATATGTTAGAATAAAAGTATGTGGGGCAAGTCTAAGAGAAATGCAAGTTCCAGGAGAAAAAAGAATGGTTTAAAATTTCTGTTAAAAGTGTATGATTGATGAAAGTATATTGTTAAGGTATTCAGATTCCACTGGCTACATTTTAAAAAGTGATGTAACCATTTATTTTTAAATATTAATATTTATAATTATTTGAAAGTTATACTCCCTGCAACTATAAAAAGCATTCCCCCCACAAGGAGGGAATCCTCCTTTTGTTAATCCTCTCCAAAGATATTTTTTCCACTGAGTTTTAGAGAGAGTGACAGGGAGAGAGGGAGAGAGAAAAACATCCATGTGAGAGAAACATGGATCAGTTGCCTCCTGCATAGGGCCCGACCGCCTGGGAATGACCTGCAACCCAGGCATGTGTTCTTGACCAGGAACTGAACCCGAAACCCTTTGATATTAGGGCTGATGGATGCTCTACCACTGAGCCACACATTTTCCTCCATTTTTTCTCTTTTTAAAATAGTTGATTCATATTAAATACATGTGGCACTTTATAAAGCCCTGTTTTATATAAATTTCTTATTTCATATATTTCATTTAAAAATTGAATTATGGTGGTTTAGTATACAACTGAACAACACCATAAATGCATCATACTTTTTGATAAGCTTAAAAACTTAGGATGAAAAGCTTTAGATGTCAACATAAAAATGTGTCAGGGGATTCTCAATGTTTCAAAATTATTGAATCCAAAAAATATAATTATTTTTGCCTACTTCACCTACCCAAAATCAAATATATGGCTCTTCATGATTTGACTCCAATCTTTTCACCTTTATCTTCCAGCCTCTGACACTTTAAGCCCCAAATTTAAAGAACTATTCACTGTCATAATTTTGTGCTTTTTAGTTTCCCAACAGGATCAAAGTCCTATTACATGTCCCTTGATAAGAGCTTGGATCCCCAAGCATAGCAACATATTAAAGGTTTGGAAATGTCCTAATAAAGGATGCTGCTTAAATTTGTTTATCCCAGTGTCTCCTAAATTTGCTCAATTCTAGAACTCTTTTAATATAGCCCATGAAATTAGTCTTCCATGGAATACCCTTTGGAAAATATTAAGACCCATTTTAATGCCATTACTTTTTTAATTGATTTCAGAGAGGAAGAGAGAGTGAGAGTGAGACAGAAACATCAACGATGACCGAGAATCACTGTTTGGCTGCCTCCTGCACTGGGGATGGAGTCCACAACCTGGGCATGTGCCCTGACCAGGAACTGAACTGTGACGTCATGGTTCATAGGTCAACGCTTAACCACCGATCCACGCCAGCCAGGCTGGACCCATTTTAAAAGCCAAATCTTTAAAGCTTCTAAACTTCAAAAGAGGCATCCCCTAACTGATATTCCCGCAGGCTCTGAAGTTCTTAATATGGCTTTGCAATGCCCCACTTACTACTACCTACTTCCCGTCACGTTGCTGACATAATTCCTGTGCCACCATAATTCCTGGCTCCAGCAGGAGCTCAATAGTGGTTGAATAAATGACCAATGGAAAGCTGGAAGTGCAGGAAAGGAGTAGGCAATTCCCAGGTTTCTACTTTGGACGACTGTGCTAGAGAAAACACTCCAAAGGAATGAAAGATTGGCAGGAAAAAGGGATAGCCTATTTTGGACATGTGGAAAATCGAAGTGGAAATGTCCAGTAGACAGCTGGAAGTATGGATCTGAACCTTGGAAGAGAGCTCTGGAGAATCTTATTATTACAGATGATAGGTGAAGCCATGAAAGAGTCAACGACATTACCCAGGAAAAGAAGACTGAGTGAAAAAAGTAGAGACTGTAATTGTCTAGGGAACATTAATATTTAAAAAGTGTGCAGTGTAAGTTTATCAAGGCAAAAAACTTAGAATTCCCCTCAACTTTCTCCCCCTCTCTTACCACCACCCAATCCATTTAGTCCATGACCAAGCTCTGGCATCTCTGCCTTCAGGACCTGTCCAGAATCCATCTCCTCTTCATCTCCACTACCACCACTAGCCCCAGCAAACACTTCTGTAAAAGCATACCTGCATCCACTCTTGCCCACAGCAACTTCATTGAGCACCAGAATGACCTTTCAAAATTAAATCAGATCTTTTTTTAAAAAAATGTTTTATTGATTTTTTACAGAGAGGAAGAGAGAGGGATAGAGAGTTAGAAACATCGATGAGAGAGAAACATCGATCAGCTGCCTCCTGCACACTCCCCACTGGGGATGTGCCCACAACCAAGGTACATGCCCTTGACCGGATTGAACCCGGGACCCTTGAGTCCGCAGGCCGACGCTCTATCCACTGAGCCAAACCAGTCAGGGTATTAAATCAGATCTTATCATGTTTCTGCTTAAATCTTGCTATTGCTTTCCCTGCACTTGATCTGATTTGGTGCTTACCCACCTATTATACTGGATGCCTACTGCCCACAATGACCTCCTTTCTGTTCTTCATGAAAGCGAGGCCCCTGCCTCAAAGACTGTAGGTAATTCTAACTAGAATGTTCTGAGATTTTTCAACTGACTGATAACCTCCTATCATTCAAATTAAGACAAAGCATCAATCACTGGTCGGTATGGCTTGGTTGGGAACCATTCCTAGAACCAAGAGGTCATGGGTTCAATTTCTAGTCAGGGCACATGTAGGTTGCAGGTTCCATCCCAGGTAGGGGAGTGTACTATGTGTCTGGTGCTTATAGGAGGCAACTGATCAGTGTTTCTCTCACATAAACGTTTATCTCTCTCCCTTCCTCTCTCTCTAAAATCAATGAAAATACATCCCTAGGTTATGATTAAAAAGATAAAGTATCTTATCTAAAGCTACTACTGAAAATCACTAGTATCACACCATTCTAATGTTTCTTACCATTTATTACAACTAAAAATTAGTTTTTAAATCGCTGATTTCTTTCTTCACGTGAGCAGTTTAATTTTCCTATTCATGGCTATATTTCTGGTGCCTAAAATACACCCACATCAGACACTCAAATATTTGTTGCATGAATTATAAAGGGAGCAGTAAGGAGACTGAGAAAACAGTCAGAAGCTGGAAAGAAAATCAGAAGCCGATAGCAGTTTAGAGAGAAGTTTTAAGGAGGAAGAAGTAAAGAAGAATGATGACTAAGAAGCCACTAAATATGGCAATTCCATATTTGGTGTTCTTTAAAGGGGTAATTTTGGAAAAGTAGAAGAGGTAGAAGACAGATCACAATGGACTAATAAGTGGGAAGTTCAGTGGAAAGGGCAAAGGGAAAGAAGAAGATGGAACACTATTTTGAGGGTGAGAAAAGACAAAAGAAAGAATATTTGTTTGTGCTTTCAAGCTGAAGGGAGGATGTAGTGGGAAAAGGGATACTGATGATAAAAAAGGAAAAAAGGTTAGAATGAGGTCCCAGTATTATAGCGAGAGTTGGGTTCCTAAAGCTACACTAGTCATCTTTTCTCTAAAACTATCCCACATGATTACAGTACATGTCTGTTTTATGATCAGATATCTTGACTTCCTGGAAATAATTTATTTGAATAATTCTTACATAATTTTAATCTATAAAATCATTATTAAAAATCTCCACATCTTGCCCAGCCAGTGTGGCTCAGTGGTTGAGCATCAACCTATGAACCAGGAGGTCGTGATTTGATTTCCAGTCATGGCACATGCCTGGGTTGTGGGCTTGATCCCTAGTAGGGGATGTGCAGGAGGCAGCAGATCAATGATTCTCATCATTAATGTTTCTATCTCTCCCTCTTCCTCTCTAAAATCAATAAAAATAAAGTTTTTTAAAGAGAGAGTAACAATGACATAAAGGGACGAGGCATAAACCTTTAGAGTATTTTATAAATGAAAGTATTCAAACTATTGTAAAATTATTTTCATTACTGAATGAATATTTATTACCGAATATTTCATTACTGAATGAATATAAAGTGGGTGGATAATTCTCTATAATCTAACATTCCTAACAAAAAGAAGCAAACCCTAACTGTCATTAGAAAACTACTATTTGGTTTTGAAAGAGCACACACAGCATAAAGAAAAGCCAGCAAGGTCATTCTTTGACAAATAGAGTCTGAAGCACTGCTTCTGACCCATCTTTAACAGAATTTGCACATAGTGGTTAAGACTGTGTAGACGCAGCAGTTCTCAACCTATGTGTCACGACCCCCTTGGGGGTTAAAAGACCCTTTCACAGGGGTCGCTTAAGACCATCGTGCATATCAGATATTTACATTATGATTCATAACAGTAGCAACATTACAGTTATGAAGTAGCAACGGAAATAATTTTATGGTTGGGTCACAACATGAGAAACTGTATTTAAAGGGCCAGAAGGTTGAGAACCACTGGTAGTGGGATATCTTAAGAGAAGGAAAAACCTGAAGATGAACTCTATTAGTAAGTTTGATCCCTTTCAGCTTTACAAATAGTTCGCGATGGTAACAGGATCTATGAAACAGCTGTCTAATAGTACTATAGTTCAACTGGAAAAAATAATACATTCTTATGCAAAGACTATTAATTACATTAAATACACTTTTCAATTGTCAAAAATAACAATAACTAATAGGCACCATCTCTCTCTAAACCCAAATCCTACCCAAGCAAGGATTTTCTTCCCCTCTGAACTAAAGGAGCCACTAACACAGAAAATGCCAGTTTTTTTAGTGACATTAATCTTCCCATTACTACGAACCCATTCCAACACATTTCAAGGCTGAAGAGCTCAGTTAGAATCACTTGGAGACGGAAGTGAAAGGGGCCTTCTTCCACTAGAGAGACAACAGAAAGAGAGCATTTCCACTCTAAAGTTTAAATTCATGAAATCCATGGTCCAAGATTTACTGTGATAAAACATCATCAGGGTATGGCACATCAGATCAGTCTCTGACACCCAAAGGAGTAAGTGACAAGCCAGATTCAACACAGACTTAATTTATCGCCAAACAACATATCAAATTTCCCTCCAGTAATTCAGGACTGAAAATATCATGTAGGGTCTAAAATCTCACTCTCTTTAACACACTGAATCATCACCAATATAATTTCTAGGTGGCATTCAAGGCAACTATGTGCATGTAAACTAAGATTTTATGAGCTTTCATTACACACTTAAATTGGCATGACCATCCCCTACTGTTAAAGTCTTTCCTGAAAACAGGAATTGTTAGTAAAGGCATCGTGAAGTTAAGCCATTTTGCCTTTTGAGGGTAGCATCAGGGAGAATAAATTACTAAGTACTACCAAGTTTAATATCAATCATTCAATAAATACAGCTGAGAGCCTAAGACATGTAAGGAATTCTGAGCCAAACACCTTCCTGCCTCCCAGGGCTTACAGTCTAGTTGGAAAGACATGGCCAAAGTAGTATGTGACTATGTGCTAAAAATAAACAGCATAGACAATAAGTTTCTAAATGCTTTGACAAAGTTGATTCTGATTCCTCTGGGCTAATGTGGTCAGAAACGAGCTTTCAAGAAGAGGAAGACGGTCCTGGCTGGGTAGCTCAGTTGGTTTGAGCTTGCCGGACACCTCAAGGCTGCAAGCTCAATCCTGGTCAGGACACATAGAAGAATCAACCAATGAATGCCTAACTAAATGGAACTCTCTCCCTCCCTTCCTCTCTCAAGTCAACAAAATAAAATCAAATAAAAATAAATTTAAAAAAAGAAGAGGAAGATGAGCTAGATATGAAGGATGGCAGGATTCTGAAAGGTTGGGAAAGAGGAAAGGACACTCCTGGAGGATAATAAGCTAAACATATCTGCAGTTTACAGATGAGAAAAGTGAGAACCAGAAGACTTGACTAGTCGATAAGCAATAATCAATGAAATGTCCAGCAGCCCAGACTAATGTGGGAGAGAATACGGAAAATAATTCAACCAGAGAGTAGGACCTGGGGGTGGGGGCGGGGGAGGAACCACAGCATTTAGACAGGAAAAGAGACCAAATGCTTGATGACTACAGATGGGCACTGCAACAGCCCAGGTGAAAGATAGCAAAGTCATGAATTTAAAAACAACACAGAACAAATTAGACTGCTAACATTTGTTTCAAACTGTAAATTACCAAAGAAAACAAAACAACTTTGTTCTTCCCCCTTTTTTTATTAAACGTCTTTTATTATTTACTTATTTATGTATTTATTTTTAGGGAGAGAGAAGCATCGGTGCGATGTGAGAGAGATGGATCGGTTGCCTCCCACAGGCGCCCCGACCTGGGACTGAACCTACGTTTGTGCCCTGACTGGGAATCGAACCGGCGACCCCTCAGTGCACACGAGAGGACGCTCAACCAGCGGACCCACACCGGCCAGGGCGGGCATCTCCCTTTTATCAACCAGCTTCAGGAAAGAAAACCTCTAACCGACAAACCCCCGCATAGCTACTGAGAACCCAAAGGGCATAATTTACCAACAAATTTTAAATAGACTCATTAATGAAAACTGGGGTTGTCCACAACACGGCTGGACTCACAAGCACACGACTTCCAGGGGTGCCTCAACACGGACTATTTTCACTAAGCTTTCCAAAGGTTTCGGGGTGTTTCCATTCAGGGCAGTTTGGCCAACTGCGGGCTGACTGACATTTCCGTATGGGACCCGGGAGCCTGCAAAGAGCAAGGACCCGGCAGGCATCTGCGGGGTCAGCGACGCCGCTCTCACGGCCACTCCGGGCCGGTGTTTCAAGAAACTTCTCGGAATTCCGGACCCGAGTCCGGGGAACCTTCTCCGCTGCTGGTCACCGGCCTCCCCGCCGGAGCCTCGCTACAGTCTTCACGGTCCTGCGTTCCCCGACCGCCGCCACTGTGCCCTTAGCGGCAGGTGACAGCGCTCGGTTCCCCGCCCGGTGTCGGGGCCGCGGTCCCGAGCGAGGCCCGAGGAGCCTCTCCGCGGAAGGGGCAGCTCCCCGCGCCTACTCACCGCGACGGGGCGGCCGTGCTCGGGGCCGTCGGCGGCGTCGAGGCGCGGGGCCGCGGCGGGCGGCGGCGCGGGCGGCTGCCGGTGCTTGCCGGCGCGCTTGGCCTTGGCCTGGATGCAGCGCTGGTGCAGGGCGAAGGTGTGCTGGCGCTCCAGCTCCAAGCGCTCGGGCGACACGGCCTCGTACCGCGCCTCGCAGGTGCTGTGGTGGCGCCGGCACAGCTCGATGCGTCGGCGGAGGCGCTCCATGACCGCGCTGTGCCGCGGCAG
The DNA here is from genome assembly GCA_004026665.1 of Murina feae. Classification (NCBI taxonomy): domain Eukaryota; kingdom Metazoa; phylum Chordata; class Mammalia; order Chiroptera; family Vespertilionidae; genus Murina; species Murina feae. The sequence continues at coordinate 8,780 of PVJC01020998.1, forward strand.
CGCGAACTCCGCCATGGGGCAGGTGGGCAGCACCATGGGCCGAGGGCGGCGCGGGCCGGGCCCGGGGCGGGCGTCTCTGGCGGCTGGAACTGGGGGCTCCGCTCCCCGCCGGCGGGCCGCCGCTTCACGGCCGCGCCATGGCCCCACGAGCTGCGGGGGCGGCGGCGGGTCTTCCTGCGGCTCCGCTCGGCCCGACGCCGGCCGGCGCTCGCTGCCCACCTCAGGCCTCGGCCTGGCCCCGCCGGCCCGAGCCCATTGTTTTCCGCGCCGCCGTAGCCGCCATCTTAAAATTGTTTTCAGGGCTCTCGGAAGAGGGCGGGACCCCGGCAGGCGACCTTGGCGTCGCGGCTGAGGAGCAGGGGCTGCGGCCAATCAGAATAGGGCGAGCGGCCGCCCGAGGGGCGGGGCCAGCAGCCGGAGGCGCCGGGGGCTCCGGTGCGGAGTTTAAAGGAACTCCCGTCAGGGGCGGGCCTCGGGGCTGGCCAGGGCCGGGTGTGACGGGCCGGCGCCCGCCGAGCGCCGCCCCCGCGGGCAGGCCCTTCCGGGTCCGCGGCGGAGAGCCGGGGCAGCCAGCCGCCGCCTGGCCAGCGCATCCACGCTCTTCTCTGGCCGCCTTCCCGGCGTTGGCTCAGAGGAACTCAAAAGCAGCCACGCTTTTTCAGTGTCAGCTGTTTTCTTCGGCCTCAGCTTACATGCAGCCTTTTAACTGGTCGAAATTTCACGAGTGAGCTGGAAAAGGCTTCCTCTCACGCCATTCTGCATCATTGGGACCGTCAATTTTTCCACTTTTATATCAAAATTTGAGTAAGTTTCAAGTTGTTACTACTTACCCACGAGAGGCCCGTGCGGCACGCATGAGAGGGTGTGTGGAGAGTCTAGGCGCGGGGACTAGAACCGCAAAGGATGGCCTTACAGTCAAGACCCGAGTGTGGCCTGCAAGCCTCACATCTAAAACGATGGTCTGTTAGGGAAAATCGAGTCCTCAACATCCAAAGGCAGTTATGCTCTAGTGTTATAACCTGCAGGAAAAACTACCGGATCCGCTGATCCGCGAGTCAGCAGAAAAACGAGTCAGTCTTGTGTTGGGCCGAGAGACACTAGGAACCTTAATTGCTAACAAGTTAAATAGGAGGTGCCAGGAAGCTGCAGGCTGAGAGGCACCATCAACAGCTCAAAACAGCTGTTATAGTAACTTTTCACTAGGACCCACAAAAATATTTTAAAATACGAAAAAATGAATCCCTATTCAAACAGAATGTTTTTATATAAATGCAGTAAAAAGATACAAGTGGCCCGCCAAGGCAAAGGTGCTCATGAACATATAATGTGGTCCTGATTTTCACCAGTCTTTAAACATATAAATTTTACACCAGGATTGAATATTTACTTTCTAATAGGAAAAATAATAATAGCAGAAGCACTATGTCCATTTCTTTTCAGTAAGCAGTCTAAAAGCCAAATAGAGGACGTTAAAAAAATTGACCTAATTTTCAAGAACCTCCCTGAAATAATGTAAATATGAACAAAAATTATTTTCTAATAAAAATGTAAAAACTCATTTGTTCCCATAAATCTTAAAAGACTATCTATAAATGACTCCTCTGTTTCTGAGTTGTTATCCCTGTGCCACAACAGAAACTACTGGATTCGAATTCAGCAGGAATGCAGGCAGGATCTCCAGAGTTGACTGAACCAAATCCTATGGTGACAAAGTACAGTTGGCCTTTCAGTATCAGAGGGTTCCCATCCTCAAATTCAACCAACCACTAAGGATGGAAAATATCTAGAAAAAAGTTTCATCGTTGCTGATGTGTGCTATGTAAATAGACCTCTGATGGCTGCAGGTTGCAGCTGTACCGAACATGTATAGAATTGTCATTATTTCCTAAACAATATAGTTTAACAACTATTTAAATAGCATTTACATTGTATTAGGTGTACGTAATCTAGAGATAAAGTATAGGGAAGAAGTGTGTAGGTTATATGCAAATACCATGTATACCACTTTACATAAGGGACTTGAGCATCCTCAAACTTTGGTATTCATGGGGGAGTCGTGGAACCAAACCCTTTAAAAACCAAGGGATGAGGCTATATATCCCACTGTCCATAGTAGTTTCTGCATAATAGCAAATAGTGGCCAATTAAAGGACAATTAACCCACTCTGAAACAGCAAAACACGTGAATTAAAGGTTACTATGAAGAAGTTCAGTCAAAAGCAGATGCTTAACACAGGGTTTTAATACCATTTAGTAATGTGACAATTGGAGAGAAGTGGAAAGTATTTTGTGAACAAGAGGAACTGAGGAACACATTTGACGGAGTGGGCATTTTACAACAATGGGACGGGTAACCAGCATGTAAAATCATAATGCAGGTGCCTTTTAAAGAGCTAAGAACTGCAGCTGGCCATTCATTAATGTGTCAGACATTTAATCAGGAGGTTGCAACTTCAATAAAGAGAGTGAAAAGGAGAAACAAGACTTTTGTTCTGAACAAACTTTGCTAAATAACCCTGGAAAGGCAAATGAACACTCGACTGATTTACACTTGTCATTCCGCAGCTCAGCCAGAAGTAACTGTGAGGCATAAAATATTAACGGAGAGCGAAGGCAGATTTCTGGAAAAGCAATGACCCTACGCATTTGCTTCAAAGGAGAAATCTGCAGACATATTTTCAGGTCTTGCCAAGTAACTGTTTATTCGCGCTCAATACATTTGGGAAAGTGTGCTACATAGCTAAGGTCACTGAGACCACAGAACACCAGATGAAAAGAATAAAGCACTGAACAGCAAGAAAAATGCATCCCACCCTCATAAGAATTTAAGTGAACTGGTAAAAAATTCAGATAAACAAAATAAACAGATACAGCCTTCATCTTTTACAAATATACTTCCTCCCCAAAATCTCCCCAATATAAACACTCTGGAGTGTTTATATATTCAGTGCAAGGAACAGTATCATCGGTATATTTCAAACAGCTCTGAAGAAAGAATAAAGCTAAAAGAACATCTAATTTTGAATATACTTCAGTGTGGTGTAATAGTGAGGTTAATACACTGTGATGGGGGAGAGGCTCTGATAGCACCCATCTGCATTCCATATGAAAAAACAAATCTAACATCACTTATTAAAATATTGTACAATCCACATACTAAAAAAAAAATAATTATTTTTAACAGGACTGCTTTATCATGTAATTTAAGACACAACTGTTACATGAATTGCAAATGATAACTTAAAAGGTTTAGCAGCTACAAAAATTGGGTAACTCATGCTCTATGGCACTCCTCCCATCTATACGTTTTAGCCTGTGTTCAATTACAGTCAATTCTGAATTGGCTCACATCTGGATAGATTTCTACACAGAGTAAGAGAAATGGATAAAAAAAAATAAAAGACCGCATTCTATCCTGTACTTGACCCTGGAAAGGTGCAGGTCTGCTTAGAAAAGGAAGAAATGTACACAATCACAATAAAGCTTAACACTATGCAGAGCTCATCATCATTTTCAACAACGGACAGCAAGGCGCTGTGAAGAAAAGGCATAGCAGAGGAGAAAGCTAGGACTCTTGGAAAGAGGGAGGGAAAAACAGTGTCAACAGAATGGAAGATGGGATGAAAACACCAGATTTGACTCTGGAGCTCACTTGTCCTGGTAGCAGTCTTTAAAAAAGCCACCTGTTCAAGAAGACTGCAGCCCAGACACGCCTGGTGTGCAGAGTATAAAGGCCCAAATGGCACATTATACCACCTCCTCCACTAACTCAAACCTGTCTGTGAACTGAGCTGTTCCAAGCGCAACAGAACACACACACAGACTTTATGGTCTAACCAACATCAGGTGAAAAGTCTTTTTTCTTTTTATATGTCCATTTTTAATACAATTTAAACAGAACCTTTATATAAATTTGGGCTTCCATTCAATCCTTCTCCTCAATTTCCTTAGGAGGAATAGAAGTAAGCAATACAAGATTATAACAACAAATAACTGCACTTTAAACATGATTATCAATTTTAAGGGACAGAGACACTTGAATGCTTTGTAATACCAAACGCAAACAAAATTGGTTCTAAAAACTGCAGTTCATCTCCCTAGAATTTCTAAAAGTTGGTGTTATTTCTGCATGGACACATCAATATATTAAATTAAGCCAAGATTTTAAAGACTGGCAAAATTCTATTACTCTATTTAAAAAAAAAGATGTTTAAAAACAAAACAAAACAAAAATACAAATTAGTTGTTTCATGTTACAATTCACAACCATTGTTAAATGCTTTCTTTCTACAGAAACAGGGTCCTTTTTGTCACAATTGCATTTTCTGCTAGATGTTTAATATTACACGGGCTAGTGTTTGACTGAAACTTGTTGAAGGTGACATCTGGAGGTTTTCTGAGTTTCAACCTAAGATGTGCCAGGTTCTCTCCTAGGACCACACTGGCAGAGGAAGGGGAGGGAGAGGAAATCACATATCAAGTTCTTAAGATAATTTTACTCTCTTCTTGGCTTTCTGTTTCTTGGTGATCTGTTCAAAATTTCATCCTCCTATTGGTTGAAAAAAAAACACACAAATTCATTATAATTAACATATTATGAAAAGTAAAAATTCACCAAATTTTCAAGATCTACCAAGTTGAGGGTAACCCATCTGAGGGAAAAATAAAAAAAATGATTTTAAGAAAATGTACCAAAAACCAACTGTCTTAGAGGTGGTGGAACTGTGTCTTAATACAGGTTTTTTTTTCTTTCCATGAAAATGCACTTTCTCAGTCTAACCCACCAACAACTTCTTTTAAAAGGACCAGACACCATGCTTTCACAAGTCATCTTGATTAATTCTAAATAATTTACTGGCCTATGGACACATTAGCCCCACTTTGAGACTGAGAAAACTGGATTTTATGGGGACTGAAGACAACCCAAGCCAAGTCCCATGTGACACTCGAGACAATAAGCCTGGTACTCTTCCTATTCTATTGGACTTCTCTTACTGTGTGAGGAAGCTTGGGGAATATGAAAAAGTATGTGAGCCCGGATGGTGTGGCTCAGTGGTTGAACGTACCATACCTATAAGGTCAGGTTCGATTCCCGCCAGGGCACATGCCCAGGTTGCAGGCTCCTTCCCCACTGTAGGGCATTCAGGAGGCAACTGATCAATGATTCTCATCATTGATGTTTCTATCTTTCCCTCCCTCTCCCTCTTTAAAAATCAATGAAAATATGTTATATAAAAAAAAGTATGTGAGACTGAATCTTTCCTGAAAGAACTCTACATTTTAGTCAAGACACTGAAAATAAACAGCACTGATCTTTATCAAGAGGAGGGCAGAGCCCTAACCGGTTTGGCTCAGTGGATAGAGCATCAGCCTGCAGACTTAAGGGTCCCAGGTTCGATTCCAGTCAAGGGCATGTACCTTGGTTGTGGGCATGTATCTTGGTTGCGGGCATATACCTTGGTTGTATGCAAATCCCCAGTACGAAGTGTGCTGGAGGCAGCTGATCGATGTTTCTCTCTCATCGATGTTGTAAAATTTCTGTCCCAGTTGCTCACGGACTCATTTATTCAATAAGTAGCTTTGGAGTGCTCATTATATGCTAAGTATCGTCAGTGAATAAGACAGACAAAGATAACCTGCCTTTGGGGAGCTTAATTTCTACTGGGAGGAAACAGACAGTTATCAGTAGACAGGATAAGGAAGTACCTGAGTGAATGTTAGAAAGTGATAGGCCATGAAAAAGGAAAGTGCAAGAGGAAAGGCTATCAGAAGTGCTGACAGTTTCTAACTCTCCATGCCTCTCCCTTCCTCGCTGTAAAAAAATCAATAAAATATTTTTTTAAAAAGTACCTTCTTTAAAAAAAAAAAAAGAGGAGGGCAGAATAGTGGGAGCTGGAAACTCTGGGTAGAGTTTTCCAGAAAGAAACATCATGAAATAGTGAAGTGCTTGGAAAAGGGACTGTGGTAGGAAGGGTGTGGATTATTCTCTTTCCCTCAGACCACATGCTCCTTTCCTATCATTTCTCTCTACTCACGACACCATATCTAACCTGATAGCACAGCAGCCTCCTATCCAGTCTCCTTGATGCTACTTGGTCTGTAGAAAACACAGCCAGAGTGATCATAACTACTTAGCCCCCAAACCTACAATGGCTGCCCATATCTCAAGTCTTCGCTCAAACGTCACCTCTCCAATGAGACCTGCCATCTTTAACACTGCTTCCCACCCCACCGTCAGCGCTTCTGACAGCCTTTCCTATTGCACTTTCCTTTTTCATGGCCTATCACTTTCTACCATTCACTCAGGTACTTCCTTATCATGTCTATTGATAACTGCCTGTTTCCTCCCACTAGAAATTAAGCTCCCCAAAGGCAGGTTATCTTTGTCTTGTTCACTGACAATGCCTGGCATATAATGAGCACTCCAAGACTACTTATTGAATACATAAATGAATCTGTGAGCAACTGGGACAGACATCTTACAACACAGGGATTTGTGCAATTAATATTTTTTAAGGGCACAGTTACGGGAGGTGGATGAAGAGATTAGATTGTAAAACAATAACCTACAGTTGCCATCTCAGAAATCATTTTATTAGTTTTCTCCTACAACTCTGCTTATTTCAAAACCACTTTCAGCACAGAAAAATACTTCTGAGATTCAGATATATAATTTGAAGTTATAGCATACTGACATGTATTTCCAAGAACTTCACTTTTTTTAAATTGGCTTTAACAGAATTTTTACAGCCATGGCCATTGAAAATTACCTTATGAAAATATTCCCTCTACTTAAATGTACTTTCAACTTAGGTGCTTAAAATACAAAACATATTCCCCTTCCTGTTACCTCTGCTTTAGATTTCCTATCTTCGCCCTCTTGACTGACAGCGTCGCCATCTTCTTCAGCATCACTTTTTTGCTTCTCTTCTAGAAGAGAATTTAAACTACTCAGCAAACCTGACAACTGTTTTTGGGTAATTAGATAATTAGCATTAATTGTCTAAAACAATCTTTACAGTAACTTGTTTATAAAGTTTTAAACATCTTAAGAGTCTTGGCTGAAAGCAGATATTTTGGAGGCTACTTCTTACCAAGTTTCTCTTCACCTTCTTCCTCCTCATCTTCCTTGTCCCTTTCTTCTTCCTTCTCTTCTTCTTCCTTCACATCGGGCTGAGGAGCATCAGTCTTCTTGTACTCCACAGGACTGGACTGTTTCTGAAATATTTCCCCATAGTACAACCATTTTGTTCACATTTTATGAAGTACATTATCATATAATTATTGAATGCCTATGAGCAAAGTTCTGTACCAGGCTGTATACTAGGATAGATATATGGAAATGAGTAAGATATACTTCCTGCCCTGAGAGTCTTCTTGGGTGAGAATGTGTGGGGTTTCACGAGAAAAGGAACAATACAAACAAAGGGGTCAGGTAGAGCCAGGCAGGTTTAAACAGTCACGATGACTGAGGCACAGGGGCAGAAGAGCGGTAGGGACAAAGCTGGAAAGGGCACGCTGGGGGTCAGGTTACAGGACATCTTGAATGCAAGGTAAAGCATCCTCCTCCTCTAGAAGGAGAGCCTAACAAAATCTTAAACAGGCTGTCCACCCTACATGTATTTGTGTGTAGAGGGAGGTCAGAGGGGTTAGGGATGCTAAGGGAGGAGCCTGGTAATGAGAATTATAAAGTGTATTAATAGAAACAGCTCTGCCAGAAGGAAAAGCTAGTTTATGCCCAAATGGCCAGATTTATATCTAAATTTTTTGTTGTTTTCCTTCCTGCCCTAGAAAGCTGCTGACAAATATTAAGGAGAGTGGTTTAAATACTACTAGAAATGAAGGGGATACAAATGCTACTCCCATCTGAGTACAACACATGGCCACCAAGAGTGGTGAATAAGAGTTCAGAAGTCAACACCAAATGCAGGCCCAGTCATAACTGAGCTGCTAGAAAGAAAACCTCAGGCAATATATCTTATTTTTTAATATCATACGAGTTCTTTCTAAAAGTGTCTCAAAATCAAACCAAACCAATACTCATACCTTGCCAGAACAGCAGAAGAGGATTACAAGAAACACAGGCAGCGCCACAGTCAAAACATAGACCACCCAGAGCCACGGACGCTCTTCGGCTGCCTCCAGCATCTGCCCCACTACACCTGGCTGAAAAACAAGACATGACTGATTTCAAGTTCTAGCTTTTGACACTAAATATAGTGAGCACTGTTGCACTGTTCAATCTCTACATGGTACTCCTCAGGCTCTACCAAGGTTCAAGCCACGATGTTCATATAGCAAAAAAAGGAAATAGGAGAAAATACTCAATTTTCTTGTTCTCCCTATCATCAAGGTGATTTCCCTTCCACGGGTGAGAAAGCTGACTTTTAACCATCAGCAAAAGACTTAATTTCAGGAACCAATGAATGAATAATTTCTTGATCTTAGTGCCTCTGGCTCTCCAATTTACACCTCAGCCATATGACCAATTGTTTGAAAATTCCACATATTGGGTAAATCAAGATTCAACATTTAAGAGTACATTAAAATATACCCTGAATGGCAATTTTTAAAAATATATTTTAACACAATAATAAATAAATAAATAAATAAATAAATAAATAAATAAATCACCTTACATGTAACAAAGATTCTAAAGCCACTGCGTGAGACTAAAGCAATCATGTCCAACATCCCAGTACTTTGTCTTTAGTAGGCATATGACCACTTTTTTTAAACAACATACTCAAATAAGGAAAGATAAACCACAGATGATAGGTTTTTGCAAAAGTAGCAATTGTAGATCTAAATGCCAAGGAACAAGCAAGCACAAACCTCGGCAGCCCCGTCGGCAGCTTTCTTCAGGCCCCATCCATCGCTGGCCCAGTCATCAACTACTCTTCGATCGCCACAAATGATAAAGTTGTCAAAAAAAATGTCCGAGGTCATGGACCACAGTTCCAAACCAATAGCACTAAAAGGAGTCATTTTAAAAGGTTCCAGATCTTCAAAGAAATCTGGATTTGGTATTTTCTGGGGTTTCCAGATTCCCTAGAGAAAAATATGTTTAAAAATGATTTCAGATAATGATCAACACAAATTTATGAACCTAAATAAAAATTAAGATGAATTCCGCATGATAAATGAAGCTAAGTGCTGAATTTGTGAAACTTAACTGAGTAACAGGAAGAAAACAATAAATGCTACTGATGTTTTACACTCTAAGATGTCTGAACTTCAACTACTTTCAATTTCTAATATCCGACCTTCATCTAGACCAATACCTAGGTGTGCCTAGCACATTCTAAAAACCTCCATTAGTTTGATAGCAGGAGTGGGAGCCTATATTGGCACAGATTTCTTCAGTGGTGATTTAAAACGTAAATGATCATCTGGCCGGCATGGCTTAATGGTTGAGCATAGAACTATGAATCAGGTGATGGTTCCTTTCCTGGTCAGGTCAGGGCACATATCCAGGTTCAAACCCCAATAGGGGGTATGCAGGAGGCAGCCAATGATACCCTCTCATCACTGATGTTTCTCTCTCTCCCCCTTCCTCTCTGAAATCAATAAAAAATATATCTAAAAAACAAATAAAATGAAATTTAAATTATCTTCAACCAGCAATTTCACTTTAGTAACTACCTCAAGAAATAGTTACTGCGTACACTCAGATATGCACAAGGATGACTACTGCATCAAGGATTAAAAAAAAAAAAAAGGCAATCCATTTAAATGGCCATTAAAAACAAAAAACAAAACACACACACACAAAAACAGCCAAAGTGCAGTTTTTTTAAAGGGCAACTTTTAACTAAGTTGATTGTGTGACTGCACAATTAAAAAAACATTTAAGCCCTAGCCAGTTTGGCTCAGTGGATAATGTCAGCTCTCACACTGAAGAGTCCCAGGTTCAATTCCAGTCAAGGGCACGGACCTCAGTTGCAGGCTTGATCCCCATCCCTGATCAGGGTGCATGCGGGAAGCAACCAAACGATGTCTCTCTCAGTCTCTCTTCCTCCCTTCCACTCTCTCTAAAAATCACAGGTTGCCAATCTGTACTCTGTGGCTGCAGCAACCCTGCCAAATGATAGCAGGATACTCAAATTGCAAATTTTCCATGTCTTTTCTTTGTTTTTTAAACGAAAGTACAAAGCAATTATGAAAGCTTCTTTCCAGTTTCTAGGTTTATCTTTTCAACATTGAACACATTAAGTTCTCTGTCAATTTATGAAGTTTACTTTGTAATTTAATCGCTTAAAAATAGTGACAACCCAGCAGCCTCACTACAGACAAAACTTCTATCTGAACACAACCACATCAATGAAGCACATTCCGAGGCACACACTTCAACTGTGCTCAGTTGGTTGGAGAATCCTCACGTGCACTGAAAGTAAGCCAATTCAATTCCCAGTAGGGGCGAGTACAAGAGGCATCCAATCAATGTTTCTCTCTCCTCCTCGCCACTCCCCCTAAAAGCAGTGAAACATATTCTCAGGTAAGGATTAAAACAAAACAGCCCTAGCTGGTCTGGCTCAGTGGATACAGTGTCAGCCTGTGGACTGAAGGGCTCCGAGTTCGGTTCTGGTAAAGGGCACATGCCCAGATTGCAGGCTCAATTCCCAATGGAGGGCGTGCAGGAGGCAGCCGAGCAAAAATCCTCATCACAGATGTTTCTAGCTCTCTCTCCCTTCGTCTCTGAAATCAATAAAAATGTATTTTAAAAATAAATAAATAAAACAAAACACCAGAGAGAGATACACACCTGGTAGTTAGGGTTGTCGATCATGGGGGGCTTCCATTTGCCCTTATAATTAGGGTTATCAATCATAGGTCGTTGCCAGACACCACACCCAGGGGCCGACTCACACTTAGGGTTGGCAATCTGAGGAGCTTCCCATTCTCCATCCATATCTTCATCCCTGTGGAGAAATAAACCAGTTACAAATAGGCTCTGTGACATAGGACTATGAATTCCCATCCCAGGGTCCCCTGAAATCCTGTCGGAATGCTTTCACAGTGTCATACTATAGAGCACCATGCTGTTTCTGCATTTCTAGTAACTAGTTTCTCATGAGAGGTGCATAAAAAGAGATACACAAAATAATTAAATCACCCTGCCCTGTGTTCTCAGTGGTTAGAGCATCAGCCCCAGCACCCAAGGGTTGTGGGATCAATTCCTGGTCAAGGGCATGTACCTGGATTGTGTTGTGGAGAATCCAATTGATGTGTCTCTCACACCAATGTTTCTCTTTCTCCCTGCCCCTCCCTCCCTCCCATTCTCTGAAAAGCATTGGAAAAAATATCCTCTGTACTCATTTCAGAGGATAAAATTGGAATGATACAGAGAAGATTAGCATGGCCCCTGCACAAGGGTGACACGCAAATTCCTGAAGCGTCCCATTAAAAAAAAACCAAATCCTCTGGAGAGGATTAACAATAAATAAATAAATAAATAAAATCTGTTGCTCTCTACATTTAAGTTTGGGCACTCAACTAGCTTTATGTATAAGCTTTTACTTCAATAAAAAAGCAGGCAATTAGCCAGGTTTGTGTGGCTCAGTGTTAGAGCGTCAACCCATGAATCAAGAGGTCACTGATTCCATTCTAGGTCAGAACACATACCTGGGTTTTGGGCTCAATCCCCAGCAGGGGGCATGTAGGAGGCAGCCAATCAATTATTCACTCTCATCACTGATGTTTCTCTCTCTCTTCCTTTTTAAAATTAATGAAAATTTATTTTCTTAAAAAGCAGGTAATTAAAAAGTTATCTGAAACTTTTACCAATCATCTGGCTTTTCTGCATCTGGATCAGCTACATATTCAGGCTCATCATCTAACCAGCCATCAGGCTTTGTGGCTTCTTCATCAGGAATTTTAGCGGGAGCATCTTCATCCCTTAAATAAATAAGAAAAAGCCAATTATGACAACAATGGCCAGAGAATCACAATGTGGTCCCCCCTTTGTGAACCTGAAGCAGGGCAATCTAAAGATATTTAGATCTTAATCTCAAAACTCAAAATTCTTACTAAAAATTATATGCAAATCATCCTGTATAATAAAAGCCTAGGTGGCATCGTGTAACCTTGTCACAAGACATCCATCACAAGATGGCCACCACAGATTGCCACCCTCAACATCGTCACAAGATGGTCACCACAACATGGCTGGCAAGTGAGGGCAGTTGGGGGCGAGTTCAGACCAGCAGGGTTAGGATAGTTAGGGGCAACCAGGCCTGCAGGGCAGGACAGTTGGGGGGATCAGGCTGGCAGGGGAAGGCAGTTGGAGGCAATCATGCTGGCAGGGGAGCAGTTAGGCATCAATCAGGATGGCAGGGGAGCGGATAGGGGGCAATCAGGCTGGCAGGAAGGTTAGGAGCCAGCAGTCCCTGATTGTGAGAGGGATGTCTGACTGGCAGTCAGACATCTCCCAAGGGGTCCAGATTGGAGAGGGTGCAGGCTGGGCTGAGGGACAACCCCCACCCCCACCCCCACACCTGCATGAATTTCATGCACCAGGCCTCTAGCCTAGTCTCCAAAACAACTCAATAATAAAAAGACAACCCAGCCCTATCCAATTTGGCTCAGTGGATAGTCAGCTGGCAGACTGAAGGGTCCTGGGTTCCATTCCTGGTCAGGGCACTGCCTAGGTTTTGGGCTCCATCCCTTGTGAGAGGGTGGGGATTGCAGGAAGCAGCCAATCAATGATTCTCTCTCATCATTGATTGTTTCTCTCTCCCTCTCCCTCTCTCTGAAACCAATAAAACCATATAAAAATATTTTTTTAAAATGAAGTACCAACTTTCGTGCAGTTGATGAAAAATAGTGCGACTTTAGTTGGTAAGTGAAGACATCACTTATCCTTGGCTATATGCTTACTTTTGAAGTATACTAGTTTTAAACTGTGTGAGAATCTGAGTTTGTACAACATTCAGCTGACCCTTTTAAGCAGAGCATTCACACCCTCTGCCCTAAAATGAAACAGCTAGTTAAGAAATAGTACTGAACAACAAGGCTGAGTCCATCTCTAATGTTCACCAAATACACAAGTAACTTGGCATTTACATTAGTGCAGCATAAAAGCTCAGGAACCTGTACCTCAATTTAAGGGAGAAAAAACAACAACTAACATTTCACTGCTAAGCTTAAGGAAATAGTTTTACAGGTGGGAAAACAGTTTTACTATTTCTCTTTAGGCACTTTTTGACATTTCCAAAAGCCAGTTTTCATTTCTCATCACTCTCCAGTTTGTACCGTACACAAAAGCACATGCATACTCAACTTCCCTCGTACATACTGAGCTCACTCCTGCTTCTATACTTGAACACATGATGTTGATGTTCTACTTTAATACCATTTTCCATCTTTACCACTTAGTTAACTCTCGCTCCACTTTCAAATCTTAATTTGATTGGCACTGCTCCAAGAAACCACCCTGATTTATACCTGTTGCTCTGGTCACCAAGTAACACCTACTATTAGACCACTTACCATATGCATGCCAACTTCAAATTATCAAGAGATAACTTGAAAACACCATACATATTTCCATTATGTGTTTTATTGCTTAACATTTTATCAACAAGAAAATATACAAAGGGTGGAAATGAGGGCATCAGCAAAGAAGCTCCTTATGGAACAGAAAAGCTGAACTGGAGCTGTGAGAGCTCATGTCTTTGTGGCTTTGTGTTCCACTGCTCAACACAAAGCACGATCTCCTGAGTTTTATTTAAATAGGAAAAAGATTTTTTTCAAATTAAAATTTAAAATCTCAGGACTCAAGCTTTCAATGTGAACTCACAGAAGCATGCGAAAGACCAGGCCAAGAGAACTGAGGTTTTGCCATAAAGCAGCCATGTCGGCACGGGCAAGCCCATTTACTCAGTATTGTGTGGTTTGGAAAATGGTGACAGGCAATCCAGATGATCTGTATGGCCCCCTTTCAGCCCCCTTTTGTCTATGTTTTTCCTACCATTTGAATGGCATCATAGACTATTAAAATTATCAGATCTAAACATTCATTTGTTCAAGCCACATGGAATACACAAAACACTCCACTGCACTCAAAGACTCACCAGTCATCTGGTTTGACAGCATCAGGATCTGGTATTTTTGGTCTTTCATCCCAATCCTCAGGTTTCCGGTCTTCTGGGTCCTCAATTTCCCGTGAAGGATTTACAGGAGGAGTCATGTCATTTAGTAGATTTCCACTGTTCACAAGAGATTGGTCCACTAATATTTCAAAACTATTATCTGGATTCAAGACTAAAATAAAATTAAAGCAATTTAAAAAAATTAATTAACCACTTATGCTCAAGCTCTCTTTACCATACCACAAAAGATCATATTTATAACAGAAAACAGAAACATGAAGACCTCAGGCAACAAAGTCAGAACATGATCCTGGGGGCCCTGAGCAAGTTAATCCTCTTGTAAATCATAAAAGTAGTTTCTCAGATTTTAGGAATAAAAACAGATCATAGATAAAATTTTGAACACCAAGGACTGCATTTACAGACATTAAACACATAAAAAATCAGCCCTAGCTGGTTTGGCTCAGTGAAGGGTCCCAGGTTCAATTCCAGTCAAGGGCACATGCCTAGGTTGCAGGCTCAATCCCCAGTAGGGGGTGTGCAGGAGGCAGCCGATCAATGATTCTCACTCATCACTGGTATTTCTATCGCTCTCTCTCTCTCCCTTCCTCTCTGAAATCAATAAAAATATATTTTTTAAACAACAAAACTTCCTGCAAATGCTCTTTAAAAAACAAAACAAACAAAAAAACCCATCAAAAATGAAAGAGACAAAAACAAAACAAAACCTAACCAAAAAAGCCAAATGTACATAAATTAATGCAATATTGGTCTGACACCAGTCAATAGGCAAATTAGTTTACTTATTATAACCACCCCTAGTAAAGGTCCATTTCCTCATTTTTCGAGTTGGTATTACTGCCCTCTATATTAACAAAATTTCAAATTACAAAAACCTTTTATTTATTAAATCATATGTCTATTCATGGTTGTTTTTTGGGGGGTCCAATGGAGAATAAAAAACCACAATTTTAAATCCATAAAAGTATCAAGTGTGATTACGCTAAAGCCTATATCTCACACCTTACAAGTCTAACTGGCAACTGCCTGGGTCACAGCACATACAAAATACTATGGAAGACAATGGTGTATTTGGCTGCCTTCTCAAGGATAATTAAGTTAGCACTATTATCCCGGAAAGCAGTCTCCCGGAAAGATTCGCGCACTTTTGTGAAGAGACCAAGTACAATACAGGATAATTAACTTTCAATAAAAAATTACATCTGTACTTACTATACACATACATGTATTTATTCATACATGATTAATACATATCACAATGTTATTTCAGATAATTCTAAAGATCTTCTTTATGTTTATTTCTATCTTCTGAATTTCTGTGTTGAATATATATTACTTTTGTTATGAAGAAAAAAAGTTATTGTATTCTTTAAGAAAAGAGGCACGTGTATATGTAATTTCAAACTAAGGGGAAAAGCTTCATTAAAATAACAATTCCATTCTAATGTCCAAATGATTAAATACAACTAACTGTTCAGGTGTTGGAGTACCCAAGCAAACTTCAACTAAAAGATAATTTGAAAACACCACGCTCATATTTCTATTATACGTCTTATTGCTTAACAATTTATCAACAAGAAATTATAGAAAGGGTGGAAATGAGGGCATCAGCAAAGCAGCTCCTTATGGGACATAAAAGCTTATCCTCAACATGCCTTCAAACCCTAATTCTCAACTCAAACTATGGAAGAGAAGCTTCTTTATTTTTTTCTTCCCTTTTTTGTTTTGTTTACTTTTAGTATTTTTTAAATTGATTTCAGAGAGGAAAGGAGAGGAAGAGATAGAAACATCAATGGTGAGCAATTGATCAACTGCCTCCTGTACACCCTTACTGCGAGCCTGCCAACTCGGGCACAACCTCCTGGTTCAAAGGCTGACGCTCAACTACCGAGCCATGCCGGCTAGGCGAGAAGCTCCTTTTGCTGCTGAGAAACTAAGTTCATTTCACTGCCAAGATATTAAGTCAGTAGAGACTCTTATTTGCAGGCTTAGGTCTTCTCTAGATGTACTATCTTTACATTAAATGAATAATGAATCTGTGGTGCCATAAACCAACAAATTATTGGTTTTTCTTACTTAATGTGTAAAGATGTGTTTTCTTATCAGTAAAATAGGTCTTCAGATCTGCATCTGGCCTCTTAGCATGCTTTTCTTCATATTCGCCCGTTTTGGGATTTTTGTGGCGGAAGATGAAGTGCAATTTATAGTCCTCTCCACATTTGTCTGGACCAAACATGATTGTATAAGGGGTCTTGTCATGGAACTGGTCCTTCAGAAACAAAAATGGATTTTAAGTAAATCAAAGTATTCAAAGCAACTTTTCCAAAAAGTATGATTACTTCTTTTTATAAAATCCCAAATAAATTAGTTTCACATTAAAAGAAAAGCTGATTCTGTGACAGCATGGATAAACCTAGAAGGCATTATATGCCCAGTGACATTAAGTCAGATAAAGATGATATCATAATGTCACTTACAGGTAGAACCTAAGGAACAAAAATGAACAATACAGAAACCGAATCATCGATACAGAAACAAACTGATGGTTGTCAGATGGGAGAGGGTTTGGGGAGCTGGGTGAAAAAGGTAAAGGAATTAAGTAAAACTGGTGGTTACAAAAACAGCCATAGGCATGTATAGTACAGCATAGGGAATATAGGCAATAACATTTTAATAACTACATACGGTGTCAGGTGGGTACTAGATTTATTGGCAGTGTGGGGAATTCACTTCATAAATCATAAATGCCTAATCACTATGCTGTACACCTGAAACTAATAAAATATTGAATATCAACTGTATTAGAAAATTTTTTAAAAGAGAACAAAAGAAAAGCCGATTGGTTATGAGGTTCATATAGATACCAGTGAAAAGGGATAACAGAAATTATTAGGAAATTTTACATGAGAATATTATGGAAGTGCTTAAAAAAACAAAGCAATGCATATATCTAGATAGTTACTGCTTCTTTCATAAAACAAAGAAATACATTTGTTAAAACAAAAATTGTTTTGTTAAAACAAAAACAGAACAGAAATCAGGAATAAGACAGAACAGCTTTGAAATTCACATTTCAAATCATGAAAGATAATTAGGGATGGCTATATAAAGACATAGGAAGTACTTACCAAGTTTAGTTCTGGGGTTTTGGAAAGCAGCTTCACATAGGCACCACCACATTCTATTCCATTTTGGAAATTAACCTCATACCTAATTTCAGAGAGAAAAGCAGAAAATCATATAGCATTTTGAAATAACAAATTTCTTCATTACCCTTTTCCCCATCTTGGTCTCATGTTTAATCATAGATATATGTTTGTCTTTAGGAAAGATTCCATCTTCTATTGCTTTGAATGGCTTCCCAATCCCCCAAAATTAATAAGTAAAGTAAAATAAAAGCTTAATGCAGATTCCTAGTAAATACTTTTTGCAAATTCCATTTGCTATTAGGAGAAAGAATAGCCAATTTCTTTCTAAATAATTTATTGGACAGGAAAATAACATTACAGGATGCCTAAATGCACTAAAAAGTCTCTATTATAACATATAATAATTCTCATAACTTTTTAATGTAGAGTGACAGTTTTGTAAAATTCTGTCTTCTGATATCACCCTTCCTAGAAAGCTTCTATCAAAAAGTGTCTCACTTACTGAACAATGAGAGGCTTGGTATCAAACAGGAAGGGCTTGTTCAGTTTAGCAGAGATGGCATGATGCTTGGCCCGCGACATCAACACAAGTCCTTTGTCCCCTGGAAGTTTTGTTTCCTTCATTTCATCCACCTCCCATTTTCCTACAAAACACACAGAAAGTTCCACTCCTTCACTGTATTTCTGAAGGCCTTTAAATGGTAGCAAACAAAACTCAAAGTAGTGCCAGTCTATCATACTGACATATTTTAACATATTCCATTTACCTATGAAAGCTGGCCTATTAATATTACACACACATATCAGGGTATGTGTTTTAAAAGCTGTAGCATACTCATTTTACCAATGCTTAAAAAAGATCTGCCATTTCCAACACACAACACCATAGATGTTAAATTGCCTTTCCATTTTATGGTGTAAAACAGGTCTAATCCTTTACATATAAAGGAACACATAAATATAGCAAAACCTGTAAGAAAAAAAATCTTAAAATGTTTACATACTGTTTTTTTTTTTAATTTAAATTCCTTCTTGTTTAAAGTATTACATATGTCTCCTTTTTCCCTCATTGACCTCTCCCCAGCCGTTCCCACCCCCAGCTTAAACTATTCTTAAGAGAATCATGGAAATGCTTCAAACCTCAATCTGCTATTATATTTAAGTCAAATGAACTCTCACCATCATATTTGGCAATTTCATCATCAGTGTCATCTTTCTTGGCTTTGGATAAAATCCACCTGTAATTAAGACAAACCCCAAATTAAGGTCCAAATAGCAAAAGCAGGATCTAGCCAGCTCTTTCTAGCCTACTTAACCACTCTACTTGATGGTCTAGTTTCATTTTTTTGCATACACCTGTTCAATTTTCCCAACACCATTTATTGAAGATACTATCTTGACTCCATTGTATGCTCTTGCCTCCTTTGTCAAATATTAGTTGAGCCATTGATTTCTGGGGTCTCTGTTCTATTCCTTCGATCTATATGCCTGTTCTTGTGCCAGTACCAGGCTGTTTTGATTATGATGGCTTTATAGTATAACTTGATATCTGGCCACTCTACTTTTAAATGTCACGTAAGTAGTGATAATATATTGTACTCAATTCACAAACCTGTAAGAAAAGTATCAAACCCATCACATAATTCCACTTTTTTGAAGACTCAAGAAAAAAAAATTTTCCTCAATCAAAGAACAAAATATAGAGTGGAATTCAGCTGGCATGGTTCAGTGGTTGAATATTGACCTATGAACCAGGAGGTCACGGTTCGATTCCTGGTTAGGGCACATGCCCAGGTTGTGGGCTCTATCCCCAGTGAGGAGCTGATCAATAATTTTCTCTTATCATTGATCTTTCTCTCTTCCTCTCTCTTCTTCTCTGAAATCAATAAAGATATATTTTAAACTATACATATATGAGTATGATGGAGGAGGACAGAGAAATGGAAGTGATTACCGCATGTTTTAAAAGACTATTTTCCTAAATGGGCATGAACACTAGGATATAAAACAGTTATCACAATTTCACTATATAAGATGTTATTCTAAAAGGAATCAACTGGCCCTGACCTGTGTGGCTCAGCTGGTTGGAGCATCATCCCATACACCGAAAGGTGGTGTGTTTATTTCCCAGTCAGGGCATATAACTAGGTTGCAGGTGTGATCCTGGATCAGGGGGAATATAGGAGGCAACCAATTGATGTTTTTCTCTCACTTCACTATCTCTCTTTTGCTCTTTCTCTAAAGCCAATAAAAGCATATCCTCGGTTGAGGAAAATAATATAAATAAATAAATAAATAAATAAATAAATAAATAAACAAACAAACAAATAAATAAATAAGTCACTATTTCCCCCCCCAACCTCCTTACATGTATTTACCTGATCCTCTCCACCCCCACCCCACCCCCCACCCTGTCCGCCAGGAAACACTTACCCAGACAGAGTTCCTCTATCAAAGGAATCAGCAAAATACACTTCCCCTGTTGGAATTGGAGCTTTGTAGGTAACCTACAAATATAAAATAAGTGTTAAAATAAATTAAGAATTGAAATTTTCAACAACATTCCTTTCTTAGTAGGATTTATTCTCTTAATTTGCTTTCATTTACC